>JARQOD010008223.1:0-36372 GCA_033576555.1 Oophaga sylvatica | reverse complement strand
TCAGAATTTTTTGGGTTTTTTTTTGTCCCCCCGTCCTTTTGAGGTTTGGCCCAACAAGTTCTAAATTTGGGATTTTAAACGGGGGGGTTTCCCCCGGCTTTGGACCCAAAATCTCTATTTTTTTGTTCCCTGACCATTTAGTTATCCCTTTGCTTTAGGGCCAAGGTGCTCCTCATCCCGGGGAAAAGGCATTGTTGATCCCCAAAAACTGCCTTGGAGGGTTGGGAGAATTTGCTTTTGGGGAGGATTTTCTGGTCCCATTTTTTAAATTCAGGGCTGTGTTTTTAGGGGGGGACTGTGGGGAAGGGGCCGTTTCCCCTTTGGCTGAGAAGCAACCCCACAAAAGAATGGTTTCGGGAAAGTTTAACTTTTTGGCTTTGAGAAAAGGGGACGGGTGGTAGCGCTCACCTTGCCCTTTGGGAAGAGGCGTTTTTTGATGTCTCAAACAATCAAAAAGGGGGAAATTTAACCAGGGGAAAATAATTTTACCCCAGTCCTACAGTACACCCCTGTACCTTTTGCAGAAAAACAGTCTTTTCCTTTGATTTTTTTTTGGGAAAAAAGGGGCTTCTTTTGCTCCCCTCCTTTGGAGCCAGGCCTTGCTCCAAGAGTCTTTGCCTCACAGGGCATTTTAGATGAACCCCACACCTCCTGTTTTTCCATTCCTGAGAAAGCTTTTGAAACTGCTGGTACCCGGGTCCCGCACTGAAAATTTTTTAAGTAAAGGCCCTGGCGCTTGGGGTCTTTCTTGGGCGCCCTGGGCCCTTTTTTGGGAACAATGGAACCTTCTCCTTTAAGTTCTTTTGATTTGGATAGATTGTTGACTGAGGTGCAATCTTTCTGCTGCGTACTCTTCCCTGTTAGGCCCATTTTTGTGCATTGGGAATGATGGGTGCACATGTTTTTTTTAGAGTTTAAACCCTGGGTTAAAAAAGAAGGAAACAATGATGCCAAGCACCAGCCTCCTTTTAAAATGTTCAGGGGGCTCATTCTTACTTTAATTTATGACAATTGATTCCGCCAAAGTCCCCCATCAACACCCACACCCGTGTTAATGGAAGCAAACTCTGAAAAAAGGGTTTGCTTGGGCCCTTTTTAAAGGGAGGGCTGCAAAGATGTTGAAAAAGTGTTTTGGGGGGTAAAGTTTTATTTTTAGCCAAAAAATTGACTTTGGGAAGTAATTGCTGTTAAGCTGATCAATCTTTATAACATTTGGAGTATAATTTTCAAATTTCCATTAAAAAAGTGAACAGTAAAACTTTGTAAAAAAATTTTTTTTTGTGTCATTCTCAAAACTTTTTGGCCCCGACTGTATAAAAGCTCCCAAATTTGCTCCAAACATTTAAAAAAAAAATGAAAAGGGCCTTCCCCCCTCGCTGGCCCCTGCTCTACTCTGGACTCCCCAGCATCACCATTTCCCCGCTCTTTTGAAATTGGGGCTTTCAGGTTTGGGGCGTACAACGAGACTCCCTCGCGCTCTCTGACCTGAAAGTCCCCTGTCAGGGAAAAGCGGAAGATGTTCCCCACGATGGGGCAGGAAGAGGGGAAATATTGCAAAGTGCTGGGGGCCCGAGCGCACGGGGGACCCCCTGTGGGCGACGCACGGCACAGGCCCCTCTTGGGAAAGCCCCGGGGGTCTATGACGGTGAGTTTGGGGCCCCCCCCTGTCAGAGACACCGGCATTTAAATTTTAAAGGGGCCCCCCCTTCAAAAAAGGACTTGTGGAAACACTTATGGACTTAAATGCCCCGGAAGAAGCAAACGGAAGGAAACCCGGATTAAGAAACTCCATTAAACTTTTAAGGTCCTTTTTTCCCCGGTTTATAATTTTGGAAAAGCAAGCCTCATAGGGATCTTTCTTGGGGAAACAACCAAACCAAGCCCCCCAAACTTTAAACCGGGGACCATCAGCCCCTTGGCCGGTTTGGGCCCAAACCTTTGGGCCTTCTCCGGGAGGAGAAAAACCCTCTCCACTCCCGTTAAAATCTGCTGCATTGGGCTCCAAAACAGAGTCAAACCCGGACAGACAGAACCCTCCGCCTGCCCCTTAAGAAACCCAAAATTGCAAAAAAATTGGAGACATAAAGGGTGAAGAAGCTACCCCTGTTTTTAAGGGCAAAACTCACCAAAGGCAAAAAAGAGACCCAGTCATTTTGATCAGCAGACACAAAACATCTCAACATGTCCCCCAAAGGCTTTTTTGTTCTCCCCGGTTTGTCCTTTTGGGCTGGGGATGAAAAAGCAGAGGAGAAAGTTTAACCCTGAACACCAAGTTTAGAAACAAATTGTCCCCCAAAATCTGGAAACAAACGGGATTTCCTTGTAAAGGACACAATTTCCCCGGGAAATGCCATGAAACCCAAACCCCACGTGCGAAGGAAAAAAGGGCCAAAAAATTGGGAAAGGGGGAAAGGAAAATTTAAAAAATGGCACAAGATGTATCATTTGGAAAAACCTACCCACGTGAAGGTTTTGTGTAAATTTTCCCTGAAACTCATTTTTGTTCGTCACCCATTTTTTTTTTCTGTTTTTGCTGCGTTTCTTGCCCTCAGCAAAATGGAGTTTTTCCAGCTTGCATTTTCCCCCCCCTTTTCTTCCTTTTGTTTTTAAAAGCACCCCCAAAAAGCTGAGCAATCAGTGCTTGGATTTAGCCTGCGGGGAACCGGGTGATCTGCCCCCTTTGAACCTTTGGGAAACCTTTTATCCAGCTTTTCCCTCTGGGAACTCTGAAGCACTTTGTGGACTCTGCCCCCCTGCCCCTTTAAAAAAGACCCACGTTTGAAAGGACTTACGGTACGGGAAAAGAAGATCCGAACCCTGTTGGGGAAAGATGATTGTTTGAGTTTAGTTTAAACTCTCCTGCTTTTGTCCCTGCTTCTGTGTCTGCAAACTGTGTTAATATTTTTGCCAACTTGTAAAAGTAATACAGGACCCTTTCCCTTTTCCCAAAAAGTGGCTCATGTAAATTTTTATGCACCCAAGCACAAGGGCGCTATATGAAAATGTTCCCCAACATTCAAGATTCTTTAAGCCAAACGTTTGTTTTCTGCTGGGGCTGGAAAGGGCTGTGTCTGCTGTAACTGTGGATATCGGGTCCCCTTTTTACTTTTTGTGATGACGTGGTTTTTGCTTCTCAACCCAAAACCCTTCCAGGGGAGCAATTCCCTTAAAAATGTTTTTTTTTTGCATGTTTCCAAGGGAAACACTTTTGGTTTTTTTTTTTTTTCTTTTCTCTTTTTGTTGCTATAACTGGGGGTTTTCCAATGTCCGGTGAAATTCTGTGATGAAAAGTGGTTGTGCCCTTTTCTCACAACCTTTCCATTTAAAGCATTTCCCCTTAATTTTTTTCTTCTGCAGTGTTTACCACGGGTAAACCCCTATTTTTTTTTTTTTTTTTTTCCTTTTCCTTTCTTCCAGTACTCCTTTTTAAAAGATTGGAAAATGGAGACCCGCAAAAAGGGAAATTTTGGGGGAGTGACTGATAATATCCTTGCAGATTTGCAGCATAAAAAGACCTTTTTAAAAAATTTTCAGGCCTCACAAATTTCAAAATTTTGGGCAAAGTGTTTGGACAGCTCCCCCAGGATTTGAAAAGCCGGGATTGAGGTTCTAAAAGGGCGATCCAGGCCCTTTCCGTACCCCGAGTTCGGGGTTTCCCAAGTTGCCCCCTTTTCGTTTTGGGGGGTGAACGTGAGGAAATTGGGATTTTTTAATAAATTGAAATTTTTTTTTTCCCCACATGCTTAAAATTTTCCCACTAAAAACGATCTAAGGTCTTATTTTAAAATTTTGGGTTGCTTACCAAAAAGGCTTTGATGTGGGCAAAACCCTCTGATTGAGACTGAGGATGATTTTTTGGGAATCCCCCTTGATGATTTTTTTTCACCCCTTGGTAAAGGTTTTTGTGCCCCCAAAATCGAGGGGGGAAAAACGGGGCTGAACAGCCATGTTAGCTTTGCGCCAAGGAAAGAAACTCGGTAGCGGGAATATGCCTTGGATTTCGGGGAAATTTGGGCCCTTGAAAACCCCCTGGGACATTTTCGGGCCAAAAATTTTCTATTTTTCGAAAGGGGGTTTTAACCCACTGATTAAGGATGAACTTGCTTGGACCCTCCCCTGCGTTAGGTGATTTTTTTTTAAATACTGCATCCGTATTGATAATCGTCTGACTGAACGCAGGCAAGAAGATGGTTTGAAAGCAATCGCACTAACCTTTTTTACCTTCCTCTCCAGCTAAGGGAAAACCCTTTTAGTAGGGTTAAAACGGGGAAAATGAAATTTAACCCCTGCAGGTAGACCCCTTTTAAAAACGACGGGGTTTGTGATGGGACGCAAGGAATCGTTTTAAGGGGAATCTATGTTTCTTTGTGGGAAGTCAGGGCATTCATTTTTAAACTGCCCCAGCCGTTCCCCGTTTAAAACTAAATGCAGCACTCATTCAAATGTGAGTTTTTTGCGAGAGGGGGTCTTTTCAGGTCCGAGCCCCCAGGGTCCCCGAGGGGATCTGCGAAAAAGATTTTTGATTTTCCCGGGCCCCTTTAAAATCCGGGTTTCCCCGAGGACGTTGACTTTGGGAAAAGCTGCCATTTTTTTAAGGGTTTTCCCCAGGGTTTTTCCCAGCTGAGATTTAAGAAAAACAATTTCATTGGGTTTTTTTTCCTTTAAAAATTGGGTTGACCCCAACTTGGGGGGTCTAGCTCTGCTATGTTGAAATAAAGGGGCAAAATGGAAATTTTATGGTGTCTCCTTTGCTTTTGAAAAAGGGGGTACGTTCGGGAAGAAAGGGTACTCCCCGTACAGATGGAAACTGTGGGGCCCCTGCTGACCTCTGGATCAGTGGAAACAGGAAAAAAGGCCTTTGAGGGTTCTTATGGGTAAAGATCATCAAAGATTAAAATGTCCCCCTTTTTGCTTTTCCTTTCCCCCTTTCCCAAATTTTTTAGGGCCCACCATGCTGCCCGGCCGAACCTACCATTAAATTTGGGGACCCAAGGGAATTACACTTTCCAGGGAAACGATGAGTTCAAAAGTTTCGCTTGCTCTTTTCCCAAAAAGGGAACCATGTCAGCCCCTAAAATTTACCAGCTGTTTTACCGGGACTATGTGGTTTTAAATTGTGAAAAGAAGAATGCTGCCCCAGTTTTCCCCTCCCAGTCCATAGGGATTGCCCCAATTGAATTATTGCCGGAGCGAGATACCTTTTGGTAAACTTCCCCGGGGCGGGGCCCGACTACAGGCTTTAAAGGATTACATGGGACAAAAATTTTTGCCAAGGGTTCATACGCCCCTTTTCATCTCCGGCAGGGCACCCTTTTTTTTTGTAAAAAGAAAATGGATCTCTAAAGACCCTGAGTAACTATAGGGAATAAAAAGGTTACTATTGAAAACCGTTTTTTTCCATTCCCTTTAATCCCTGTTTTTATTGGGGGGAGAGTGCGAATCCCAAAAAATTTTCTCAAAACTAAATCTTTTTTGGGGCCTATAATTTTGCCCCGTATTGGGACCGGGGGTTGAATGGAAACTGCTTTTGGGTAAACGCTAGGGGACACTTTGAAAAACTAGTTTTGCCTTTTGGTTTTGGTACCCCCCCCCCAAATTTCCAACACTTGGTGAAAATAAACATCTTCGGGGTTTTTTCCCCTAGATAAAATTCGTGGAAATTTTTTTGGTGAATTCAAATTTTTTCAACTCCACGGGAACATCAGGGGACATGTGGGAATGGTTTTGGGAAAGTCAAAAGGAAAAAAATCATCTTTACATCAAACAAAAAAAAATTTGTAAATTTTCCATAAACCAAAATTCAATTTCGGGGGTATGTACTTTCTACCCCCCAAGGAAATTTAAAGTATGGTGAAGAAAAACCCCAACCCATCAAGGTTTGGGCCAAGTTAAAAAGGTAAAGGAGGTTAAAAGCGCTTTATAGGGTTTTGGCCAACTTCAATAGCGTTTAAATTAGAAATTTCTCGGGGATGTCCCTATCCCCCAAACTTACCCGGAAAGAGTCTAGGTTCTCCGGGACTCCCCAACCCCAGGAACTTTTCCCGTCAAAAAAAGGTAAATTTCCCCACTGAAACCTTTTTCCATACATCCCAACCCCGAGCTTGCCTTCATAATAGAGGGGGATGCTTCAAAACTTTGCCTTTGGGAGCTAAAAATCTCTCGAAAACGGGTGAAAGAATTTTCTTGCATCCCTGTCCCTTCTTTTCCCAGCATTTGTCTTCGGCTGAGAGGAAACTACGATGGGGGAAATTTGGAGGTTTTTGGGCCAAATTAAATTGCCGCCTTAAAAGAGGGAAAAACCCCTTTCTTCGGGGAGTGCAACAAATAGTCGTCCTGAAACCATCGAAACCCCTTGATTTTTATCAGGTCGGCAAAAGTGCCTGACCCTCGCCGGCTCGCGGGAAATTCTTTTTTTTAAAACCCAAATTTTAAAATTTTTTCATTTCTTATAGACCGGGATCACGCAATGGAAAGGCTGATCCCACCTCTAAAATTTCTCACAGAAAACTTCCAAATTTACTCCCCCTTAAAACTTTTCTTCTGATCTAGTTTCCCTGGGAAATTTAATTCATAATAAAGGGACCTACTTAAGGCCCATCAAGGGAAAGCATACCTTGCGGATTCCTTTTTGGCACAAACCCCCAAAGGGGACGTAAGTTTTGTTTTTAAAAAATGGTGTGTGGATTCAGGGAAAAACGCCTTTTATTTTCCTTTGAAAAGTCAGTTTGAGGGGGATTGCAACCCCATTCACGATTCCCAAAAATAGCTGGGCATAGAGGAATTCAAAAGACACGGAATTTCTTTCCGTTTTTTGGGTGGCCCATTTGGGCAGGAAGGTTTTTTTTAAACTTTGTCATTCATGTAAAGTTTGTGCAAGATGAAAAACCCCTCGCCCTCCCCAACTGGTCTGTTACAGCCTTTCCCCCCCCGTCCCGCCCTGGGGATCCATTTCTAGGGGACTTCATTTGTGGAGTTAAAAACCTCTAAAGGGAAGAACCCCCTTTTCTAGGGGTGGTTGACCGTCTACCAAGGCAGCTAATTTTTATTCCTTTTTCCGGCTTCCCCAAATGCAAAAAAAACATCAGATTGATGATTAAAGTTTGTGTTTCGCTTACAGGGAGTCCCCGGATGAGGTTATTTTGGACGAGGGGGGGCAATTCACTTCTAGTTTTGGCAATTTTTCTGTGCAGATTGGACATTAAAGAAAAACCTTTCTTCTGCTTTTCTTTCCCCACTAAGGGACAGACCGTCAAACCCAAACCCAAACCCTGGAGCGTTTCCTCCGCTCCCTTTATCTGCCCCCTACGGGTTGTTTTGGGTGGATCTCTTCCATTAGCTGAGTTCTCGTATAACAACTTCAAGTGCCTCCACTAAGCAGTCTCCTTTTTACCCCCTTAATCTAGGTTATAAAACCCAACATTCTACCACGATTTTCCCAAAAACCCTTTACCCGCCCTGGGTGAAAGAAACACGTCTTTTACAAAAAGAATATGGATCTTCTAAAGGGGGAATTTTTAATCGGCTCAGGAAAAGGGCAAGAAAGCAGCAGATAAGTTTCGTAAACCTGCACCAGCTTTCAAGGTTTGGAGAATTGGGCTGGCTGTCAAACCCGAAATCTTAAGTTAAGGATTCCTCGAAAGGGGACATAAGTAATTGGAAAACCCCCCTGGGCTTTTTTGTATCCCAAATAAAGGCCCGCGACACCCCAAAACGTTTCCCGGGGTTCTTCCCTTGCCCCTGAAACCCCGTGCTAGTCGATGGGCAAGGGAAAAATTTGTGGTGGAAAAAATTTTTGATTCCCAAAGGTTTTTTATTGAAATCAGTTACAAAATGATTAAATGGCCGGGTACCCGTGGAGGAAACTCATGGGAAAACCCGTCAATAACTTTAAAAATTGTGAATGGGTTTGAAAATGGAAATTCTGAGAAGAGGCTCCCCTTGGGGTTTCAAGCGGTACTAGTGAGGATTGGGAATCGGGGTTACTGATTGGTTTTTATTTAAGGGAATCATTTTCCTCAGGGGGTTTCCGGTGATCAATTGTTTTCGGTCTGAAAACCTTCTTTCCATTTTTTCCCTTTTAGCCTGCTGTGTCGTGTCTGCCTTTCCTGCTATCAGATAAGAAAAATTTTTTTTTTGTGTTTTTTATATTTTGCATTTGGTCCGCACTTTGTGGGGGGCCCTTCTGGGTCCCCCCCGGGGGCTTTGCCCTCTCAGGGTTTTGTCCAGCCCCCTGTGTTTTTTTACTTTTTCCTTTTTTTCCCGTTTTTTTAGTGGTGGTTTTTGTTACACCAAAAGGAATAATTTTTGGGTTTGGGAGAGGTTGTGTGATTCAGGGGATTTTGAAATTAGTAGAGTTGGGTTTTTCAGGGTTTTTGGGATTGCATTTAAATACCCTTCCTGTCCTTTTTTTATTTTGGGTAGTTTGGGCCCCAGCTTTGGGTCATACTTTTTTCTTTTTGTGTCGTATTTTTCCCCCTTGTAACCCCCCTTTACATGTTTGGGGGCTTTTTTTTTATCTTGGGGTTCCCGGGTCCGGGGAGATAGCTTTTCCCATTTCTTTCTTTAGGTGTAGTTAGTTTCTCAGGCGGACGAGGCGTTGGGCCATCGTGGGAACCCCTCCACGGTTTGCCTCAAGTTGTGGTGGTTAGTCAGGGTAACTGAAAATCCCCTTAGATTCAACTCCCCTCTGGTGTTTTTCCCTTTTTTTAAACCCCTGCACTCCCCCCAGCTCCGGGAAACATAACGTATCCCCGGGCCCATAAAAATTTTTGGGTTTACTCAAAAGCGGAAAAAAAATTTTTGAAGGAAAAAAAGTTGTCAAGATATTTTTCTGTTTTTTTGCATTTTTTTTTTTTCCTCTGTATTCGGGGTTTGCGGGGGGGATTTTTTCTCCCAATGGATTTGCACAGGGGCCCTGGCCGTGGGGGTTTCAGCTTCCCACTGAGGTTCAGAGTATTGTGCAATCTTGCGGGGTTCCTTTTTGGGGAAAAACCTGGGAACCCCATGCCAGATTTGTTTTTTTGGGGGAACGAGCTTTTTTTTTCAAAATTTCCCAAAAATAACAAAAAATTTGGGTTTTTTCCCTTTAAAAAAATCAAAAGTCCCAGGAAACGCAGCGCAGCGGGTTCAAATTTTTAAATCTCTCCCCTGGCGGCGATCCTCAGGATTGGGCTTTTTCCCTGTTTCCGGGGGTTTCCTTTTTTGGATTTGATGTTGATGCTTTTTTTTCGGGCTTTGGGGTTATTTTTACGATGAGCCTAATGTAAATGATCAAGCTGAAAAAGCCTTTTTTTGGCTTTTAAATCGGGGGCTTGGACCGGGTGGTTATACTGTCAGAGATTCCTAAGGGGGGCATTCCCGACCAAAAGGGGTTTTCGACGCTTTGGGACTCTTTTTCGGAAGGGGCGGGCGGTAATTTTAAAGGATGTTATGGTGGGGTTTCCCCGTCCCCTTTTGGGGCCCCAATGTTTTATTTCATTAGCGATTTTAAATTTTACAGAAAGGGTTTTCGGAGCGGAGGGGTATGCGTGGAGTGGGGTTGCCTTTTGAGGCCAGCTGAGCCCCTGCGTTGGGGATGGAGTGGGGTCTGGGGCACAGGTCATGATTTCGAAAAACGCAATGGGTTATGTTTCTAAAATGTGGGGATGCCTTCATCTATTTCAGTCTGCCCTAAGCGGGGGAAAACGTTTTTACGCTCCGTTGTCTTGGGGGAGTGGTTTTAGGGTAAATTTTTATTTAAATGTCACTCTGATATGCTCTCTGTCCTCATTTTTGACGGCTTTCGTTTTTTCTGGGGCGCTATTAACCTGTTTGGGTTTTGATTTTGCTAAACTTGTTTTTTTTCCCCTTTATACCCCTACAGAAGTCAAATTTCCCCCATGGGGGTCGGGTTCTACCCCTTTGGGGTGAGAATAAACCCCCGTTTTTTTAAATCAGGTGATAATGAGGGTTGAACCTGGGTCACCAAAGGGGCTGCCCAAATTTTTTGGGTTTTAATAATCTGCATGAATTTTCGGGCTGGGTTTCCCTTGGTTTTCAGTCTCATAATCCTGTTTTTTGGATTGGAAATCTGGTCTGAAACCGTTGGGGCTGCAAGTTTTAAATACCAACACCCCTTTTTTTTTTCTGCCCCCCCCCAGGCTGGGGGTTTTTTTTCCTGATTTTTTTGTTTGATTTTTCTGATGTGTTTAGCGAAAGTAAATCTGCATCCTTACCCCCCCAATAGGTTTTTGACTGCCCCATTAAAAAGTGCCAGGTAGTAAATTCCCAAAGGGTCCCCTTTTTTTAAAAAATTGTTGAACCTAAAACATGACGCTATGCGGTCTTTATAAAGGGTTTCATTGGAGAAGGGTCATTTTCAGACCACCCCTTCCCCTTAGGTGCCCCCGGTTTTTTTTTTTGTGGCCAAAAAAAATGGTTCCAAATTAAAACCCTGATTTTATTATCGTCTTTTTGAAAATATTACTGTTTAAATATCAAAAACCCCCTTACCCTTGTTTTTGATGTTTTCCGGGTTTAAAAAAGCTACTTTGGGTTTTTCCCGCTTGACCTCAGGGGGGCATATAACCTTATTCGCATTAACCGGGGATGAATGGAAAACGGGATTTAACACCCCTGAAGGGCATTTTTTGGGGCCCTTTGGGGTTGCCCCTTTGGGTCACTAAAGCCCTTCCGTCTTTTCCCGTCCTTCATGAATGACATTTTCAGGGGTTTTGTGGAAAAAGTTTCTGATTTTTTTATTTGGTGATTCTTGATTTTTTCCCAATGACTGGGGCTTTTCATTTTGAAACATTTCGAACTGTATTTCCCGGGTTTTTGGGGAGAATGCTCTGAAAGTGAAGGGATCAAAGTGTCTTTTTGGCGTACAGAAGATCTCATTTCTGGGGTCATTTTTTCCCCTTTTGTTATTGAATTTGGGCCCGGGCAAGGTTCAGGCCCAAACTGTGATTGGGTCCAAAACCCACTTCATTAAAGGCTCTTCAGAATTTTGGGTTTTTGCCCAATTTTTTTTCGTAAATTTATTGGTAAATTTTTCTGTTATTGGTTTTTCCATTAATGATTTGACCGAAAGGGTTCTGATGGGGGGAAATTTTGGGTCCTGAGGCAGGGCTCTGCGTTTTAGGAATTAAGCAGGATTCATTCTGCTCCGTTCAAAAAGGAGCCTGATGTTTTCCCGCCTTTTTAAGGGGGTGGGGATGCCCTGGGAAAAGGGGGGAGGGGGGCCGGTTTTTTTCCCAAAAAATCCAAAGGGCCTCTAAAAAATAACCCCCGTGCCCCTTTTTTTTTCTCCAAAATTTTTTTCCCACTGAAAAATTTTTTCGTGGGTAATCGGGAAATTTTTTGGCCCCTGAAGTGGGGTTTTTAAAGGGGTGGGGACAATTTGGTGGGGGAAGGGCCCAAAAAAAAAAAGGGGTGGGACCCCTTTTGGGCCCCTAAAAATCTGTCTTTCTTTGGAAACTGCCCAAAACGACTCCCTTTCCCAGACAGGCCGGTGGGCCTTTTTTTTCACAAAGTTTTAATTTTGTGGTTTCCCCCCTTCCCCGGGACTAAGAAATGTTTTAAAGGGGGATGCCCTCTCGAGGGGTTTCCCTTTTCGGGGGCTCCCTGAAACATCTGACCCTCTGTTATTTTTTAAAAGGGTGGGTTTTAGTTCTTTCCGCCATCTCGCCAATTTTGAGACTTCTCTGGAGGGGGTCAGGAGGATAAAGGGCCCCAGCGTGCCCCTGTTGGAAAATTTTTTTTGTACCGGGGCCAAAGGAAAAAGAGTGTGATGTCCCGAGATTCTTTGTTCCGCATTTGGGTGGCCCCGGAATTTTTGGTTTCCAAGACCCTTGGGTTTGTCGGGCCTTTTGGTGGCCCACCTTGTCTCGCGATTCGGGGAAATTTTTGCAGTCCTGGGGACCCTTTCTCCCCCTCCAAAAACCTTTCTCTCGCTTAGTGGTTTGTTTTTTGCCAAAATTGCCTTTGCCCAAAAGACCCATGGACCCATTAAACTTAAGGGTTTCATTTCCGATCTTCCCGTTTCTCCCCCGGGAATTACCACCATCTGGGTAATTTGTTTATAGGTTTTTTCCCAAAAAGATACTTTTTTGTGCCATTACCTAAGTTGCCTTCCCCCTCTGAATTGGTGGCCCCTTGTTCCTTCAGACGTGGGTTTTTTACCCGGCATTTTCCTGAAAAATTTGTTCTGCCCGAGGAGTCCAGTTTTTTTCCCAGTTTTTGGGGAAACTTTTTGTTCTAAACTGGGTGTTAAAATTGTCTTTCCCCCCGGCTTTTCATCCTCGGGGCCCAATGGTAAAAAACTGAGAGAACAAACCGGGACTTTGGGAGATTTATCAAAGGGTTTTTGGGGTTCTGCTGATCAGGTTTGACTGGGTCTTTTTTTTTCCCTTTTGGCTGAGTTTGCTCTTAAAAAATAGGGCTAGCCCCTGCCATTTTGAGTCCCCTTTTTTTTCTGTAATTCTGGGTTTCTTTGAATTTTTTTCAGGACAGACGGAGGCTTTTTGTCTGTCCAGGTGTTGACTCTGTTGGTTTGGAAGGGGGGGTAGCACAAAATTTGGGCCAGGGTTTTTTTGGGGGAGGTTTTCCCTCTCTCAGGAGGGAAAGGGCCCCGCGGTTTTTCTAATTGGCATAGGGCTGGTTTGGGCCTCGGTTTTAAAATGGGGGACTTTGGGCTGGGGGGGCCTCAAAAAATATTCCTATGAGAGTGCATCTCCTAAATTTAAGCCTAGGTTCATTGGACCTTTTAAAATCAGGAGATTATTAAAACCCGTTTTTTTTTTCTTTTTCTTTTTCCGGGGCATTTAAGATCCATAACGTGTTTCCCCAATTTCCCTTTTTGAAGAGGTTTGTTGAGCCAGTGGTTCCTTCCGCGTGCCTCCTGCCCCTTTTTTTGGTTGAGGGGGAATCTGGATATGTGGTTGGAAAATATTGGATTCTCGTTTTTCTAGACGAAGAATCCCCGGGATTTGGTTAAATGGAGAGGGTTAAAGGTCAGGAAAAAAAATTCTGGGTGTTTTTCCTTTGGCACCTGCTAAACTTATTCCCTGCGTAAACATGAACTCATCCTTTACCGACCTGGTTTTCTCAAAGAGGGGTTTGGTGACCCCCTCCCCCCCAAGGGGGGGGGCCCGTTTTTGGTTGGGGTTTTAGATGATTTTTTGAGCAGGGCTCCCTCTGGGGGGTTACAACGGGTTTCTATGAGGAATTTGGGGGAAACAGGTGTTAATGTTTGGGCTTTTTTAAGGGAATCATTTTCCCAACAGGGGTTTCCGGTGATCAATTTTTTCTGGTCTGAATCCCTTTTTTCCGTTTCCCTTGTACCTGCTGTGGTCCGGGGGTCCCCCAAACTCCTGCTATTTAGATAAGACCCAAATTTTTTATTTTGTGTTTTTGCTATATTTTTTTCATTTTGGGCCCCCCACTTCTGTGGGGGCCCTTTTTGGGTCCCCCCGGGGGGTTCTGGGCCCCCTTTTTTTTGTCCCCGCCCAAATGTGTTTTGTACTTTTGCTTTTTCCAGTTTTTTCATGGGTTTCTGTTTTTGTTAAAACCAGAGCAAATTTAGGTTTGGGAGGGTCGTGTGTTTTCAGGGGATTTTGAAATTTTAGTTTTGAGTTGGTGTTTTTTAGGGGTTTGGGAATTTCAGTAAGTTTCCCTTTTCCCGGGCCTTTTCTATTTAATTGTTTGGGGCCCCGCGTTTGCTCAAACTATTTTTTTTTGTGTTTAGTATTTCCTCTTTCAAAACCCCCATTACCCTTTTTGGGGGGGTTTTTTTTTAAACTTTGGGGGTTTTTTCCGGGGGAGGGTTGCTTTCCTTTTCTAAACTTTAGGGGTAGTTTGTTTCTCAGGCTGTGACGAGGGGTCCCAGGAACCCTCGTTAAAGGGGGGTCCAAAGGGTGCCTTGTTGTGGTGGTTTTCCAAAGGGACTGCAATTCATAGATTTTCCCCCTGCTTGGTGTATTTTCCTTTTTTCCCGCCTCCTCAGTACCGGGAAAATAACGTTAATGCTCCCGCTTGCTCCGTCAGTTTCTTTAGAGGGGACCCACAAAAAGCCGGTTGAGGTTTATCCCGGGGGTTGTCCCCCAAGGGGGGGGTTAAAGTAAGGGGCTGTGTACAAAGTTCCTGAAAAACCGTTTTTTCGTCCCGCAATTTTTACTTTTGTCTTGCTGCAGCTATCTTGCCCCCCCAGTTTAAAATGGAGTTTCCGGCCCTTTCAAAGTTCCCGCCCGGGTTCTCTCCTTTTTTCTTTTTTAAACCCACAGCGAGCAAACAGTGCCCTTTAGAATCTAGCCTGCAGTGAAAACCCGTGATTGGGCCCCCGAAGCCCTTTGGGCCTTGTACTCCAGCCCATTTCCCACTGAGGAACTCTGAACCTTGTGGACTCTGAACCCTGCTTTTAAAAGACCCCCGTTTGCATGGACCCTTTCGGGAACAGAGAAAAGATCCTGAACCTGTTGGGGAGTGATTGGCGAGTTAGATTTTCTCTGGCCTTCTGTGGGCTCCTGCTTTTTGTTTCGCAAAATGTGTGACTTTTTTTTGCCAACTTGTAGGTAATACAGGACTTTCTATACAAACCTGTTCTCATTTATTTTCATCGAAACCCAAAGCACAAGAGCTTATATGAAACTGTACCCCCTACATTACACACAAAATTACCCAAAATAACGGTATTCTCTGAGGACAGGGAGGTCGGAAAAAAATCCATAGAGATATGGGCCCAAAGGGCCCTCTTGGGCACGGGTTAATTTGCTTAAAAAACCCTTTTAAAAGCGAGAGAAAGGTTTGGGGAGGGGGAAAAAGCAAGTCCCGCGGGACTTCAAAAAAATTCCCGGACGTCACGAGAAAAAGTGGGCCCCCAAAAAGGGCCGATACCAAGTCTCTGGTACCAAAAACCCCGGGGATGCCCAAGCCCCCAAAGAAAAATTTGAATCTCAGACATCACACTCTTTTTCCCAAATGGTCGGGGAAAAACCCTTTTTCCCCAAGGGGGCGGGCCCCAGGTTTACCCTTGAAACCTTTTCCAGACCCAAAAAATCAAAAAAAAGAGCACATCCACCCAAAGGGGAAAGGAAAATACAAAATTTTATTCTGCCATAAAAGGTAGAAATTTTTTGGGGCCATCCCTTTTTGGGCCCTTTTTTAAGTACAAGTGAATAAGTGTAAGGGTTTTCCCCTTTTATGGGGTGGAGGAGCCAATCACCCAAGGGTTACACCCTTCCTATTAAATCCCAAATTCATACAATAAAACGCGAAAAGCACTACAGAAATAGAGGGGTTAAAAACATACAAATCATCAAATAACATAACAGATCCCACAAAATCAAAAAAAGCCAAATGTAAACAACATATAAAAATCTTCCCAATCGTTGTCCGCATTCCTTAGCCATGGTGACATAGGGTATCAAACGCCATTATACACTCCCCCCGAAACCCCCCAAATCATCTTTTGTTCCCTGGCCCCTAAACATTATCCATTGGGAGTCTTTACAAGCAGCACCCCGAACATTCCCCCCCCGGGGGGGGCGCGCCAGATTGGGCGTTTAAAATCCTGCGCCAAACGGGGAGGACAACATCCAAATCAGAGTAGCTACGTCTGTGTAAATTGACCACCAAGTCATATGGGCCCCCAAGCGCAGATTTGAGTCGATGAGTCTGCGTGCTGATGTCCCTGCTGCAATCAAACATAACACAAGGGCCCCAAATATCGCGATATTTAGATGCGATCTTTTAAAAAACCGGTATGAATAGCCAAATACTTTAATAAAGGACCATCCATATATGCAGATTTCCAATATATTTTGGTGGGTAGAAAACGAGGCCCCGGGGAGTCCTGCACCCAAGGGGAATAGAAAAAAGGGGGAAAAAAATATATAAAAAAATTTAAAAAAAAAGAAAAATATTGAAACACCTGTCCACCAGTCTTTCCAAACCAAAACCTGATAAAAAGAGAAAGAAATTAGGAAATAAGTAATGAAAAACACATCTAAAAGAAAATACAGGAAAAGACAGAAAAAAAAAAAACTGAGAAGGTGGTTAAAAGGGAAATTTAAAATTTTATTTCCCAAAATTAAGGCCCCCGGGTGTAGCGTATCAAGGATAGAAATCCCGCGAAGCTCTTTTTTCTTCAATGTTTGGTCCTATCCCACCACGTCTCAGAAACGGGAACCCCACAATTACCTAAAACCCAAATTATTCCTGAATTCTACAATCGACAAGCCACAAAGGAGGTGAGGGGAGTTTTGCAAACACAAGGCACCAGGGGTAAAAATTTTAGAACTTCCGGTCTCAAAAAAATTTGTGTTGTAGACATTCGTGAATCAAAATTAGGTTTGGGTAATTATTTTTCTTTTTTATAATTTTTTTATATATTTTTTTTCCCCTTTTTTCTATTCCCCTAGGTGCATGACTCCGTGCCCCTGTTTTTCTTCCCCCCCAAAAAAAATTTTGGAAATCGGCTTTATGGATGTGTCCTTTTTTAAAGTGATTTGGCTATTCTATCCTGTGTATTGAAAGATCGACATCTGAAGATACGCGAATTTGGGCCAATTGATGTTATGTTTGATTGCAGCAGGGACTCACAGCGGAGATCTTCGCTCTATGATCTGCGATGCGGGCCCATAGACGTTGGTGGTCATATGACACGAGCTGTAGAACTTGTTGGATGTTGTCCTCCCTTTTTTGGCGCAGGATGTAAAACGCACAATCTGGCGCTGCCCCCATGTGGGGGGGAAAGTGTTCGGAGTGGTGTTGTTGACCCCACAGATGGGAAAATGTTTTGGGCCCCAGGGGAGAAAAACCCCATGATGATTGGTGGGTTTGGGGTGAGGTAAATGGCGTTTGATACGCCTATGATCACCAGGCTAGGAAATAGCGGAATCATTGGGGGAAGATTTTTTTTGTTTGTTTTCATTTGTGCTTTATTTTATTTTGTGATTGTTAGTTTTTTGATGAGTTTATGATTTTTAAGCATCTATGTCTGTAGTGTTGATCGCGTTTTTATTGAGTATTTAGAGGTCTAATGCGAGGGGGTAACCTTGTGGTGTTGGGTCCTCCACCCATTAAGGGACATTTTTCACTTTTTTCCTTGTACTTAAAAAAGGCCACAAGGATGGCCAAACGTTGCTACTTTTATGGCGAAAAAGTTTTGTATTTTTTTTCCCGGGATGGTGTGCTCTTTTTTTTGATTTTGGACATTGGGGTTCTTTGTGATAAACCGGAGGGGGCATCCACAACTCTTTGTGCTGTTCGTAACTTGCATGAATCCTTCCGACCCAGTCTCAAATTGGGCAGATGGCGGAAATAACAAACCCCCTCTTTAAAAATAACAGTAGGATCAATAATAGGAGAGCCCGAAAGAAACTCCTCGGAGGGATCCCCCTTAACATTTTTGGCAGGAAGAAAAGAAACCACAAAATTAAAACGTGTGAAAAACAAGGCCCCCTGAGTCTAGATTAAGTCCTTGGCTGATTCGAGTTTAAACCCAAATTTCTTTTGGCCGGGGGGGGACCACCATGATGTTTGGTCCTTCCAGCCATGTCTCCACTCTTCAAACCCACTTCAGGCCCAAAAAATCCAATTCCCCATGTATAATTCGTTCAGTTGGAAAAATTTTGAGAAAAAAGGCAAAAGGGGTTATTTTTTTGAGGCTCTGGATTCTTTGGACAAAACGGAAACCCCCCCAAATTTTCAGAGTCATCAACTCCACTGAAAGGGTAGAGAAACATCGGGCGCCGAGAACAGGAGCAGAAGTGAATCTCTGCTTAATTTCCTAAAACACTGGACGCCTCAGAGGCCTTTTCCCACCTAAACCCCTTTTTGGTCAATCAGTCAATGGTTTAACAATGGGGGAAAATTACAAAAAATTTCATAAAAATTCCCAAAACCCCAAAAATCTCTGAAGAGCCTTTAAGGGTTTTTTGGTTGGACCAATCACAGGGGCCTGAACCTTGCGGTCCTTTCAATAAAGATGGGACAAAATAAATCCCAGAAATGAGCCCTTTGTACGCCAAAAGACACTTTGATCCCTTCACATACAGTGCTTCTCTCTCAAAAATCTGGAACCAGCCCCGAAATTTTCACATGGAGTCCAGCTTTGGGAAAAAAATCAAGTTCACCCAAAAAAACAATCAGAAATTTATCCAAAAAAATCCCTGAAAAAATCATTCATGAAGGTTTGGAAAGACGGAAGGTGCATTAGTGAGCCCCAAAGGGATCACTAGGTACTAAAAATGCCCTCTGGGTATTAACCCCTTCACCCCCAAGGGTGGTTTGCACTTAATGACCGGGCCAATTTTTACAATTCGACCACTGTTCTTTATGAGGTTATAACTCTAAAACGTTTTAAAGGTCCGCGATTTGAGATTGTTTTCTCGTGACATTTGTATTCTGTAGTGGAAAAAATTTCTTCGATTAACTTGGTTTTTTTTGAAAAAAAAGCAATATGGCGAAAATTTTTACAATTTTGCTTTTTTAAAACTTGAATTTTTTTTCCTTAAAAACAGAGAAATATATCCACAAAATAGTTAAAGAAATAACTTTCCCAATGTCTACTTTACTCAGCAAAATTTTTGGAAAAAAAAATTTTTTTTTGTTGGGAAAGTCATAAGGGTTAAAAAGTTGACCCGATTTTCTTTTTTTACAGAAAAATTTACAAACCCTTTTTTTTTTAGGGACCACCTCACTTTGAAGTCATTTGGGGGGGTTTCTATAGGGCAGAAAATTCCCCAAAAAGGACACCATTCTAAAAACTGCACCCTAAGGTACTCAAAACCCACATTCAAGAAGTTTATTAACCTTCAGGTGCTTCCAGTAACAAAAGCAACGTGGGGAAAAAATGAAATTTTTTTTTAGCCAAAAAAAATTATTTTTACAAACTTTTTTTTTTTTTTAAAAAGGGAAAAGGAGAAATGGACAATTAAGGGTTGTTATCAATTTCTCCGGGTTATCCAATCCCCCATAGGGGGGGGAAAACCACTGTTTGGGCACACGGCAGAGCTCGTAGGAAGGAGCGACTTTTGCTTTTTTCAAACTAAAATTGGTGGAATTTAGATTGGATCCCATGCGCGTTTGGAGGCCCTGTGGCCTAAACAGTGAAACCCCCCCACAAGTGACACCTTTTTGGAAACTAGACCCCCAAGGGTCTTATTAGATTTTTGGTGAGAACTTGAACCCTAAGTTTTTTCCAAAAGTTTATAAACCCCTGGGTGGGAAAAAAAAAAAAATAAATTTTTTCCACAAAAATGATTTTTTTATCCCAAATTTTTGTTTTTCCCCAAGGAAATTTGGCCCCCAAAAGTTTTGCCAAATTTTTTCCATACCTGATCCCATATTGGGGGGGGAAACTTTTGGGGGGCGCACGGCGGTTGGGAAAAGGAAAGTAGTAACGTTTTTGGAAATGCAGCGTTAAGGGGGGCTTTTCCCTTTTTGCAGTGCCCCAGAGACCAAAACGTGAAACCCCCCAATGACCCCATTTTGGAAAAAACCCCCTAGGAAACTTATCTAGATCTTTGGGGAGCATTTTTAAACCCCCCAAAAGTGTTCACACAATTTAAAATCCCCGGGCAGGGAAAAAAAAAAATCCTTTTTTTTTCCCCCAAAAAAAAACTATCTTTTATACAAATTTTTTTTTTTCCCAAGGGTAACAGGAGAAATTGGACACATAAATTGTTTTACAAATTGTCCTGAACCTTTACCCATATGTGGGGGGGGAACCACTGTTGGGGCACGGGAGGCTCGGAATGGAGGGGCAACCTTTGACTTTTTCCACACAAAATTGGGTGGAATTGGTTTTGGTGCATGTTTTTCATTTGGGGGGCCCCTGATGTCCTAAACAGTGGAAACCCCCCCCAAAAAACCCCTTTTGGGGAAAAAAGCCCCCCCCAAGAAATTTTTTAGATTTTTGATGAGCAATTTGAACCCCCCCAAGGGCTTTCCCAAGTTTTATACGTAGAGCCTTAAAAATTTTAAAAAAACATATTTTTTCAACAAAAAAAGATCTTTTCACCCCCAAATTTTTTTTTTTCCCAAGGGTAACAAGATCCAAAAAATTATTTGCAATTTGTCCTGGTGCGCTGAAACCCCATATGTGGGGTAAACCCCTGTTTTTGGGGGCATGGGAGGGGTTTTGAAGGGAAAGGAGCGCGTCGAAATTTTTCAACGCAGAATTGGCTGACCCCCCTTCGTGTTTGGAGAGCCCTGATATCCCTAAACAGTGGAAACCCCCCCAAATGACACCTTTTTGGGAAAAAATGGGAACCCTAAAGGAAATTATCTAGATGTGTGGTGAATTTGAACCCCCGGGGTGTTTACAAAAGTTTTTTTCGCCCCACCCGTAAAAAAAAATCTTTTTTTTTTTTTAAAAAAATGATTTTTTCGCCCCCAATATTTTATTTTCACAAGGGTAACAGAAAAAATTGGGAACCCAAAGTTTTTGCCCAATTTGCCTGGTACACGGGATACCCAATATGTGGGAAAAACTACGTATGGGTGCACGTCAGGGCTCGGAAGGGAATAGTGCGTTTTTGGGTTTCAGACTTTGAGGAAAGGGTTGGGGGCGTCATGTCGATTTGGGAGCCCCCGATGCGCCCCCCTAAACAGTGGAAATCCCCAAAAGTGACCCATTTTTAAAATGACCCCACAAGGAACTTATCTATGTGTGGTGAGCGCTATGAACCCCCAATGCTTCACAAACTTATAATGTACAGCCGTAAAAAAAAAAAAATATTTTTTTTTGTAAAAAAATGATATTTTCGCCCCCCGTTTTTTTTTTTCCCCAAGGGTAACTGCCCATTTGCTCGCCCGAAGATCGTGCGGTTGCAATTTCATTCTCACAGCTGAGTTGTGTTTTTGTTTTTGGCAGTTGGGGTTTAAATTCTGTCTGGCTATTTTGGGAGGGGTTTCAGTTTTTTCCGGCTGCAAAAATTTATTTTTTTGATTGGTTTCCTTTAAATTCGGGTTGTCTGTTTGGGAGTTGCCCATGAAATTCTTCATGCAGCCCAACGATAGGATTGTTTTGTATAAAATTAAGTTAAAGAGCCCCTTTTTGTTTTAAGCTCACCTTGCTTGAGTTAAATACCCCAGATCATTTTTTTCCCCTTCGTTTTGGTGTGTATGAAGTCTGGTTTTCTCCAGTTTGTTTTATATGTCTAATCTGGGTATTTACAGGATCACCCCATACCCTTTGGGGAATCAAACCCTTCTTGGGACTGTTTACGGGGTTCAGGGATGATAGGGACGGGGGGGTTGGTGGAGACTTGGCCTCTGAACCATTATCGTCCTCCAAAGGGGAGGATTAGTTAGGACCCAGTTTAGGGTAGGTTTGCCCCCGTCCCCCTCTTTCCGTGACAGTGTATCAATCCTCAAGATTAACCGGTTTTAACGGTACGGTCGGGAAAACTATTTTTATTTACATTGATGTTGCTAATCTAAATTTTTGGTAAAGAGTGTTTTTTTTTAAGAATGTTTTTCTGCTCGTACACAACAAAGCCCCGGGGACATTTTCATGGCCCCTAAAATTTTTCCCCTGCCATGGATCCTATTGCCCCTGGGCTCGCGTTTTCAGGGATTATCCCTGGGATGACGGACAAAGTCCAAAGTTTTGTTCTCCCTCGGAGCAAAACCCGATTTGAAAACCCAAGTAGCTTCCCCGGGAAAGGGTTTACTGTGGGGAGAAAATTTTTTACCCTTCGGGAGCATGTAAATTGTATTTTCGGCTTTCGGCCTCGATCATCAGGGGGGAAAACAAGAGTGGGGAATTTTTATTCGCCCTACAAGGGGGCCCCCAAAACCCGGGCCTTCTCCCCTTTTCCGGGGTCCCCGGCTCTACGTCAGTGATCGATTTTTTACTGCCCCGGGTTTTGGTATATGATGACCCAGATCGGGTCTTCTTCTGAGACAAAATTAAGTAAGAAAGCAGGGGATCGTCCGGGGAGGGAATTTTCTTTGAGTTTCCTAAGGGCCACAATCTCAGTGGAATGACCCACTCTTAGGGCCCTTTTTCATGGGGGTTTCTGACAAAAATTAAAAGGGGTTTTGGCCATATGATTTCCCCTCACGGAGGTGCTAGGCCCCAGCTATCCGTCTGATAGCGGCCCCGGGGAGGGGCGGGTAACTCCGCCCCCCCGTTGTTTTCCACCCATACAAAGTCCCTTATGTTGAGGTTCCCCTTGTCTGTTCGGAGGGCCTAGCGTTGGGGGGGGAATCATTTCGTAGGAGGGGATTGGCGGGGACGCCGCAGGGCTAGAAAGGGGTTTCTTCTGCGGGAAGGGGAATTTTTTTGGGGGGTGTCCATCCCGTGCCTTTTTTGAGCAAAAAAATCGCCGGAAAACTGTTAAACCCCGGTTGTGTTTGGCGCAACCTGGGAGTATTATTTCGGCCGCTAGTTCTTCTCGTTCCTTGTACCGTGGAGGGGGGGTTGGTACGAAGTGGAGGTTTTCTGTTCTTCTTGATAGTGGGTCCCGGGGTAATTGGTTTACGTCAGTTTGCTCAGGTAAGGATGCATCTGGTTATTGGTCAAAAGATCCCTATATTTCCCCTGACCCAGGCCTCTCGGCAAGGTAGCTTTGTTCATGAGGTTTACATTGCCTTTGGGTAGGGGCAAAACATAGGGAACTATTATCTTGTTATGTGTTGGGGGGTTACCTACTCCCATTTTGTTGGGACTTCCCGGTTGGTTTTAAAAATAACCCTGTGTTTAAATTGGGGAGTCCAGGATATAAGCCCATGGGGGGGTTTTGCAAAAATACTGATGAAAACAGTTCAGTGCGGTGTGCCTAGTATTTGCCTCCTTTTTTTGGGGGACTTTTTTGGGGTGTGTTTTTTGAGGAGGGGTGTAGGAGTTGCCTCTTGGTGTTTTGACTGCTTATTAATTTTTTCCTGGTAAGTTTCCTAAAACTGGGTTTTATAACCTTTTTGGTCCTGGGAGGCAGGTTGAAAAATTATATTTCGGAAAATTTGGCCAAAGGGCATTTAGACCCTTATTTCCCCAGTGGGGGGGGTTTCTTTGTGAAAAAAAAAAAGATGGAGGCCAAAAGCCCTTGCTTGGATTTCCGCGAATTAATGGGTTCTGTTCGAGATCGTATCCACTCCCTTGATTCCCGATCTCTTCAACAATTTGTTGGGCCAAAGGTTCTCTAAAATTTGGGTCTGGGGGGGTATAATCTGTTAGGATAAAGAGGGGGAGAGTGGAAAGGCGTTTTAAAATGGGAGGGCATTTTGGAACCCCTTTTCATCCTTTTGTCTGACTACTGCACCCCAGTATTCCAAAAATTTTGTTTTGACTTTTTTCGTCATCTGGTGGGCTGTTTGTGGTCGTATATTTTTTGACATTTTAATTTAATCACCCGATCTTGTGTCCACCAAGCTGTAGACAGGTGTTCAGATTTTGGCGGACAATAATTTCCCCAAAAACTGGAAAGTGTTATTGCCGAAAAGGAACTTCAGTTTTTGGGTTTCTTGGTTCACCCCACGGTTTCCAGGCCCCTGAAAAGGTGAGGCAGTGCTTGAATGGGTAGCGAGGATTTTAAAGGCTCTGCAGCTTTTTTCTGGGTTTTGCTAACTATCCCGGAATTTTTATTTGTAATTTTCCTTCGTTGTAAACCCCTCTCACTGACTGAAAAGAAAAGGGGCGGATTTTCTAAATGTGGACAAAGTTTGCCAAGCTTTTTCCTTTTTGAAAAAATGTTTTGTTTCGGCACCCGTTCTATAAAAACCGATGCATCACAGCGTTCTTTGTGGAGGTGGGCGTCTGCGTGGGGTGGGTGAAATATTGCCCCAGGGCCCGTCCCCTGGAAATTTGGCATCCGTGCGCTTTTTTTCAAAAAAATTGTGGGCCGCCGAAAGGAATTTGTTATCGGAATGGGGAAACTTTGGCCTTTTAAGTTGGCTTTTGAAGAATGGCGTCACTTTTGGGGGGGAGTCCCCCCGGGTCCCCGTCTTACTGATCACAAAACCTGCTGTATTTGGAATTTGCAACGTTGAATTCCAGAAAAGCTCGTGGTGTTTTTTTTTACATTTTAATTTTATTGTCACTTATCCCCCGGATTAAGAATGTTAAGGCGGACCCTTGTCTCGAGTTCCCGGGGGCCGGGGAAAAGGTGACCCGATTCTATCCTTCAGGGGGGGGTGGTAGGTGGCTGTATGTTTAGCTTGGGGGAGGTGTTTTGAGGCTCAGGGGGACGCCCCCGCAGGACCCCAGGAGACTGTTTTCCCAAATCAGTTGAGACAAAAAGGTTATTGAGGACATATAATTCTTTTAGCAGGAAATCCCGGGATTAAGGGGTATTTAGTCTCCTTTCTCGGGTTTTTGGTGGCCCTAACGTAAAAAAAGTTTTTAACTTTTGTCGCGTCCTGTGGGGGGTTTGTGCTCGCCCAAAACCCCCCATACCCGCCGTCGGGGGCCCCCTTACCTTAAAAAACTGAGGTCCATGGGCTCTTTGTCTATGGACTTCTCACGGACCCTTTCCCCATCATCAGGGAAGTGTCTACTGGTGGTTGTTGACGGGTTTGTAAGAGGCACATTTCATTGCTCTTCCTGCCCTCCCAAAGCTAAACTCTGGCGCAGGTGGGGTTTATTGGGGGGAAATTTTGAGCTTCAGGGTTGCCCTTTGTGTGGTGCAAAAAGGGGGTCTCAGTTTGTGTCCCAAATTTTGGAGGGCATTTTGTTTACGGGGGGATGAATTGTTTATTTTTTTTCGGGTTTTTTCCCCAGACCAAAGGTCAGACAGAGCGTCTGATCAAAGCCTAAGATTATCTTCGGTGTTTTTTTCTCAAGAACCAGGAGGACTGGTCTTTTTCTTGCCTTGGCAGAGTTCGCCTAAAAACAGGGGGGCGAGCCCACTGAAAGTCCCCGTTTTTTTGGGGAATGGTTTTCACCCAGTTTTGTACATTCAATGGGGGGGCCCTTCTGGGTTTGAGGGGGAGGTTTCTCGTCGTCATTGCTTCAGTGTGGAGGTGTTTTGAATAATTGAGGTTTGGGGGGAACCCGTTATAAACTATGGCTGATGGAGGAGATTTCGGTCCAGATCTTAAAGTGAACGATCTGGTTGGTTTTCACCGGAATATAAAAATTAAATTCCCTCCGGAAAACTGGGCCCCAGATTCAACGGGCCGTACGGACAGTTTCCCTAATTATCCTGTGGCATTTTCTCTGGACCCCCCCCTCCTAGTTTTAAAATTATAATGTGTTCCACAAGTCATTACTTAAAAGGTACGGGACCCTATCCTACCTCTACCTCCTCCCCCTTTGGGGGTCAATGGGAAATTGGAGTTTCAAGTGTCAAAGATCATGATCACGCTGAATGCCGGTCCCTTTATACTTGGTGCTTGGGAAAGGGGGTTGGGGCCAGGGAGAGGGCGTGGGTTCGCGTTGACATTAACGCAGATGTTTTGGTGCGGACCCTTCCCCAAAAACCACCCGGCAAAAAATGGCCCTGAGGTCCGGAGGCCCCTGTAGAAGGGGGGGGGACTGTCATGTGTGCATCGCACGAAAATCGTGCAGTTGACATTCTGATTCTCAAGCTGAGTTGCTGTTTCTTTGTGTTTTTGGGATTAGGGGGTTAATTTGTTGTGCTCATTTTGGGATGGTTTCAGTTTCTTTCCGGGTGCAATTAATTTTTTTTTTTGATTTTGGTTTCCTTTTAAATTCTAGTTGTCTGTGTTGGGGAGTTCCCGTGAAATTCTTCATGCAGACCACAGATGGGATTGTATCTGTATGATTAATTTAAGGCTCCTTATTTTTTTAAGTCACCCTTGCTTTGAGTTAAAAAATCCCAAAATTTAGTTCCTTCTGTGTTTGAGTGTGTATGCAAGTTGTGTTTTCTCCAGTCTGTTTAAATTTTCCCCAAAACTGTTATTTTGAAGGGTCAGCCCTATCCCTTTTGGGGGTAATCAGATTCCCTTTTTAGGACTGATTACAGGGTTCAGGGATGATAGGAGACAGGGTTAGGCTGGAGACTTGGACCCCTGAACCTTATCAGTACCTCCCAAGGGGGGGATTATTGGACCCCGTTTAGGGGCAGGTTAGACCCCCGGGCCTCCTCTTCTGTGACAGTGTATCAAGTTCAGATTAACCCTGAGTTAAAAAGGGTACGTGTCAGGAATCTTTCTATATTTAATGCTGATGTTTTTAATCTATATGTGGTATAGAGTGTGTTCTTTTAAGAATAGTTTACGAATCGTAACAATATAAGAACCCCCGTGACGTAAAAGAAGAAAAAGGACAAATTGCACAATAATCTTTGGGGTCCAATACGCTGATACCCCAATTGGGGTAAACTACTGTTTTTTGGGCGCATGGCAGAGTAAAGTGAAGGAGCACCGTTTGACTTTTTCAAAGCGAAATTTGGGTGGAATTTAGATCAAGATGTCACTTTGGGGACCCCGATGTGCCTAAACAGCGGAAACCCCCAATTCTAACTCCAACCTAACCCCAACAACCCCCAACCCCAGCCCAACCCTAACCAAACCCAACCCTAAAACCCCCTAATCCCAACCCTAACCCCAAACCTAATTTAGGCCAACCCAACCCAATTTTGCCGCACCCTAACCTAACCCTAATGGAAAAGGAAATAAATACATTTTTTTTAAATTTTTTTTTTTCCCAACTAAGGGGGGGTAAAGGGGGGGGTTTTATTTTTCTATTTATAGCGGGTTTTATGATTGGAAAATGTCACCTAAAAGACGGTTTTTATTGCAAAAATAGTTTTTTTCATCGCCACTTTTAAAGGTATAATTTTTGCATATTTGGCCCCAAGTCATGTGATCTTATTTTTTGCGGTACGAGTTGACGTTTTTATTTTTCCTTTTGAGCAGGTGACTTTTTTTGATCGCTTTTTATTTTTTTTTTGGAGGTAGATGAACAAAAATCAGCAATTCGAATTTCTTTTGGGGGGGGCGTTTTTTTTTGTTTCCCCGTGTGGTAAAATTTAAAAGCGTTTTATTCTTCGGGTCAGTACGATTATGGCGATACCTATTTATATCTTTTTTTTTTTTTTTGGGGGCTTTTTTAGAATAAAAACATTTTTTTAAAAAATAATTATTTTTGCATCGCTTTATTCTGCAAGCATAACTTTTTTATTTTTTCGCTGATGATGCTGATGGCAGTGTTTTTTGCGGGAAGATGCGTTTTCAGCGGTACCATGTTTATTTATATATGTCTTTTTGATCCCCGGTTTTTCCCACTTTTTTTCGGCTTTTATGATATAAAGCTTGTTTTTTTTGCTTTTTTTTTTTTTTTTTTTTAAGGGGTTCACTAAAGGGGTTAACTATGGGACAGTTTTTTTGGGGGGGTCTTTTACGGAGTGGGGATCCAAAATAGGGTTTTTCTTTTATTGTTTTGGTTTTTTTTTTTACGGGAAAGAAATGTTTTTAAATTTTGGGAAATATTTTTTTTTTTTTTTTTTTATTTTGGATTTTTTTTTATAACATGTTTTTTTTATTTTTTAAAAATTTTTTTATTGCCCAGGGGGGGGCATAAATGTATTTTATAAAATCGCTGGTGTGACGGTGCCCCAAACACTGTCAACCAGCGATCGCTCGGGCAGTGCGCGGCTTCTCATGCCTGCCTGCAGGCCGAGGAAGTCGCCCCTTCCGGACCCGGCGCCTTTTGGGGATTTGGGCCCCTGGGAGGGGGAACCCTCAAAACAGCGCAACACTCGCGCGGTCTGGGGTTCAGGGGGGCGCGAGGGAGCCCCCCCTGCGCGATCCCCCCCTGTGCCCCCAGACCCCGCGATCTGTTTGACCGGTGTGCTAGGGGTTTAATGTGCCGGGGGGCGGCCCGTGGCTCCTGCACACAGTCACGGGGTCAGCTGTGTAATCGTGACACCCCGGCGGCAAATTTACTGCGCTCCCCTAGGAGGCAGTGATCCCTATGAGACTATCCCGTCCATGGGCAGAATGGCACGGGTTTTATGGAGGGATAGTCTTTAAAAGTCAGAGGGGGTTAAACGCCGTCTTCCATTCATCCCCGTGCTAATGCGAATAAGGTTAACGCCCCCCGAGGTCAAGCTTTTGGGAACCCAAACTAGCATTTTTCACCCTGGAAAACAGGTCAGAAATCAGGGTAACGGATATGATATTCACAGTGTCTTATTCAAGAGCGATAAATCACGGCCTCAATGAAAAAACCTTTTTCCACAAAGAAAATACCGGACCCAAGGGGAAGGGGAGGTCGATATGCCCCTTTCTCAATGACCCCTTGATAAAAGATCGCATAGCATCGTTTTTCGGGTAAGACAAGTTAAAAAGGCGCCCTTAGGAAAATTACCACCGGGCACTAATTCAATAGGCAATGTACTCCTGTGGTGGGAAAGGATGAGGATTTCTTTAAATAAAAATCCAAAAATCAGTAAAAAAAGTCGGACATCCTGGACTGGGGAGGGCAGAAAAACAGGGTGCGGAATTAACACTTTGGGCGCCCCAACGGCCAGACACAGATTTCCCCCCAAAAACGGTTATGAGACTGAAACCAAGGGAAACCTAGTACAATAATTCTGCAGATTTCCCCAAAAATTTGCAACTTCCTGATATCGGTTCAACCCTCATTATACCGGGGTAGAAAACTGGGTTTATTCTCCGCCAAAAGGGGGTAAATCAATGCCCAGTGGGGGAATGACTTCCCGGGGGTATCATGGGAAACCCAAAACGTTTGGCAAAGTCAAAATCCACGGTTTAAATAGCTGCTCCTGATAAACAAAAGCCTGAGCAGAAAATGTGGACAGGAGAAAATGGGGTAACGTCAACAAAAATTTAGTCGAACATACCCAAGACAACGAGCGTCAAAATGTCTTTCCCCATTTTGGGCAGACTGAAAAAGCATGAAGAGGGGTCACCACATAGAAACATAAAACCCCTTGCGCTTTCAAACTCATGCGCTGTGCCCCAGAAGCACTCCAACACATGCATGGGGGTCAGAACTGGGTCCAAGGGAAAAACTATTCACGATACCTCTGCGCTCACGGAAACTTTGTCAATTTGAATAGCCAATGACATAAATCATTGAACCGGGGGAGGGGGAATCCCCCATACATCCTTTAATTCTTGACAGCCCCCTTCAAAAAAAAGGGCTGAAAAAAGCATCATCATTCCATTTGGTCAGGTGCCCACTTTCGGAATTTCTAAAGTAAAAACTCAGCTTTTCCAAGACCCTGTTTTAAATGCCAACAAGGTTTTTTTCAGCTTGATCGTTACATTGGGTTCATCGTACAATAACCCCAGACCAAAAAAAATGCATATTATCTTTAAAAACAGGATCCCCCAGGTGTCGGGGGAAAACCCCAATCCTGAGGATGCAGCACAGGAGAGAGAGTTTTTTTGAACAGCTGTGTGCTTTCCCCCGAGGACTTAGGCTTTAAGGCAAAAAAAAATTTACAGTTTTTTTTGAAATTCGGGAAATTTTTAGCCCGATCCCCAAAACAAATTGGATGGGAATTCTAGGTTCCACAACGGCAACCCCGCAAGTAGGCGAAATCTCCGAACATCTGGCAAGCTGTCCACTGGCCAACAACCTTTTGCGCCCCATTGAAGAAAAAAAAATCCCCCTCGCACCAGGAAAAGGGGAAAAAAAAAATCTTGAAACTCTGAAAATTTTTTTTTCTTTCCAACACTATTTTTCCCTTTTGAGTACCATATAAATTTTCATTTTTGGGGCCGGTGATACTGTTATTTTTTGGTTGGGAGGAGAGTAAGAAAAAACGGCAATACACCAGAGAGGGGGGAACCATTGGATGCATAACCTGAACTAACCACAAACTAGAGGTAGCGGGGAGCGTTCCTACGTTGATCCAGACGCCTCGTCACAGCCCGAGAGTAACTACACCCAAAGGCAGAAAGATGAAAGCTCTGCCCCCGGGGCAGATCCCCAAAGAAAAATAGGAAGCCCCCAAATGAATGGCCGTTAGACAAAAGAAACAGGGCACAGACAGAAATAGAATGAGCAACGCTGGGGGCCCCAAAAGTCTGACAGAACAGTACAGGAAAGGGAAATCACGAATCCAAAAAAAACCCTAAAAAATACCCGCCTCTGATTGCAAAAACATCTGAGTCACACACCCCTACCCCTAAATCAGTTCTCTGGTGTAACAAAACTAAGCCGCAGCCACTGAAAAAAAAGGAAAAAGCAAAAGAACAAACAACGTGGCTCCAATAATGAGGGACACAAGCCCCCCGGGGGACCAGCGATCCACAAAGTGCAGGGAACAATGCAAAAAGCAAGACAAAAAAAAAAAAGCAAAAAATATCACTGATACAAAAAGATGCAGGGAAATAGCAAGCCAAAACCAGGGAACCCCAATTTTGGGCCAAAAAATTGATACCGGCAAACCCTCAGGGAGGGAACCTCCCCATACAGACCATCCGTGTTTTCCAGTTGCCACTCCTCGCTGAAAGGTTCTATGTCAGTAACCCAGGGGAGCCTCTGCCAGAAACCATTTTAGCAATTCTAAAGATGTCTGTGGATCGCCACAAGGGCGTGGGTATCGGTACCGGGCCGTGATTGAAGGGAGTTCCACGCGGAGTGCCCCGACCCGTGGCCCGGGCCCCAATAAAAAGGGGAATTATTTGCAGGGGATGTTAGGTTTGTGTAAGGTTTTCGTGACACCACCTGTGGAATTGGTAAAGAGATGACCGCGCTGCGGTGAGATCCACGAGATCGATGGTGTGATGTAGCGAGGTAAAATGGTAAATTGCGATCTCGGGTAGTAGAGTTCAGTTTAAGTGTTGGAATGGTTTGGATGAGTTGAGGGGCCCCTTTGGGGGTTAAAGCGTGCTAGTGAAAATTGTGAGGACTGGGAATCAGGGGTTACTGATGGTTTATATAAGGGGGTCATTTCCCTCGGGGTTTCGGTGATCAATTGTTCTGGTCTGAATCCTTCATTCCGTTTTCCCCGTGCCCGCTGTGTGTGTCGATTCCTGCTATCAGATAGATTTTTTTTCTTTTGTGTTTGTGCTATATTTTTGCATTTTTTCCTGTATTCTGTGGGGGCCCCTTTTGGGGCCCTTCGGGGCTTCTGCCCTTTTGTTTAGTTCAGCCAGAGTTTTGTTCTTTTGCTTTTTCCAGTTTTTTCAGTGGCTGCTTTTTTGATTTTTTTAAACACCAGGAAAATTTAGTGGTAAGGTGTGTGTCCGGTGATTTTGAAATTAGTAGATTTGGGTGCTTTTAGGGTTTTCTGAGTTTCAGAAAGTACCCTTCCTATCCTTTTTATTTGAAGTTTGGGCCCGGTTTGCTCTATATTTTCTTTCTGTGTCGTATTTCTCTTTTTAAACCCGCCATTACTGTTTGGGGGCTTTCTTTATTTTCGGGGTTTGCCCCGGGGCAGATAGTTTCTTTTTCTATCTTTAGGTGTAGTTATTTCTCGGCTGTGACGGGGCGTCTGGCCCAATAGGAAGCTCCACGGCTGCCCTAGTTGTGGTGGTTATCAGGGTCTCAATTATAGTTTCCCAACTGCTCTGGTGTATGCCTTTTTTTTTGCCTGCACTCCTCATACCGAAAACAAACGTATCACGGCCAAAAAAATTAAAAATTGTATGGTATCACAAAAGGGGAAAAAATATTGTGAAAAAAAAATTTTTTGTAGAGTTTCAGAGATATTTTTCTGTTTGTTGCTTTTTTTTTTTTTCCCCTCGTTTTTGGGGTGCTGGGGGTCTTTTCTCCCCAAAGGAGTTTTGCACAGTTGGGGGTGGATCGCTTGCACGAGGTTCTAGTATTGCTGCAATCTTGCAGGGTTTCCTTTGGGAACCTAGGATCCCCGCCAGATTTGTTTTTGGGGGTCGGCTAAGTTTCGAATTTCAAAAAAATTGAAATTGTTTTTCCCTTTTAAAATCTAAGTCCCGGGAACGCAGGCACCGGTTAAAATTATATCTCTCTCTGGGGGCGATCCCCGGTGGGCTTTTTCCCTGATCGGGGGGATCCTGTTTTGGTGTGTTGAGCGTTTTTTCGGCTTTGGGGTTATGTACGTAAAAAAACGGCAAAAAAAAAAAATATCCAAAAATGAAAAAAAAATCTTTTGCAAAAATGCTGAAGGTAGTAATAATCTAAGGGTATTTAAAAACAAAATTTTTGATCAAAATAAGTAAAAGCCATCCCCCCAGTCAAGGAAACCCCTTTGGGGGACGCCTCTCTAATTTTTAAAACCCTTTTCCCCTTGTAAAGTGACTTAAATGTGAAAAGGCAGGGGGGATGAACCCCCAGTTAAAAGCTCGGGGCCAGACAGGATGGATTTTTAAAACTCAAAAAAAGGGCGGTCACCCCCTTATAGCACGGAATGCATTTGAACTCATAAAAAAATAGACGAACTGAAAAGTAAGTTTAATGTGTCAAAATGTAAAATGCTTTTAAACACATGACCATTCACAAAAAAAAACAGGCAAAAAAAAACAAATATCCAAAATGAAATAAAAAATTTTTTTGAAAAAATGCATGGGTAGTAATAATATGGGGGTATTTAGTAAAACATAATTTTTGATAAAAATAAGTACAAGCCATCCGCCAGTCAAGGCAACCTCTGTGGGACTGTCTACCTTAATATTGAAAACCTTTCCACTTGTCAAGTGACTTAAATGTGAACAAGGGCAGAGGGCCCTGAACCCAAGTTAAAGCTCTGGCCAGACGGAGGGATTTTCTCAACTCAGAAAACGGGGCGGTACACCCTTATATGCACGGAAGCACTATAAAACTACATAGAAAACTAGTTGAATGAAAAAAAAGTTAATGTGTATGCAAAATGAAAATGCATATAACACATGACCATTACACAGAAAAAACAGGCACAAAAAAACAAATACCCAAAAATGAAAAAAAAAATTTTTTGAAAAATGCATGAAGGTAGAAATAATCATAAGGGTATTTAGTAAACATAATTTGATCAAAAAGTAAAAGCCATCCCGCCACTAAAGGAAACCCTTGGGGGACAGCCCTACTTTAATTTTGAAACCTTCCATTTGTCAAGTGATTTAAATTAAACAAGGGCAGAGAGCTGAACCCCCCAGGAAAGCTTGGCCAACAGGAGGGATTTTCCAACTCAGAAAACAGGCGGTCACACCCTTATATGAAGGAATGCACTATGAACAGTTTTCTTATTGACATGAGCCAAATGTAATGATCAAGCTGAAAAACCCTTGTTGGCATTAAATCGGGGGCTTGTGACGCTGAGTTATACTGTCAGAGATTCCGAGGTGGGCAGTCCTGCCAAATGGAAGACGACGCTTTGGCACCCCTTTTTCCCGGAAGGGTTCTGTGATAAAGTAAAAATGTTTGGTGGGGTTCCCCGTCCCCCCCTTTGGTCTCAATGATTCATGTATTAGCGATTCAAATTGAAGACGTTTGCGGGGGCGGGGAAATACGTGGAATGGGTTGCCTTTTGAGCCAGTTCTGAATCCTGCAGGTGATGGAGTGGTTTTTTTTTTTTTTTTGGGGCACGGCATGGTTTTGAAAACGCAATGGGTTAAATTTTATGTGGTGATGCCTCCATGCTATTTTGTCTGCCCTAAGCGGGGGAAAACGTTTGCAGCTCAGTTGTCTTGGGTTGTGTTCAACTAATTTTTATTAAAATGTCACTCTGATATGCCTTTCCCGTCCTCATTTTTTGCTCAGGCTTTCGTTTATTTGGGGCAGTATTAACCTGATGGTTAGATTTTGCTAAACGTTGTGGGTTTCCTTTTACCCCCACAGAAGTCTATTCCCATATGGGGGTCGACTTTACCCTTTGGTGGGTAAACCCCAGTTTTTACTCAGGTGATAATGGGGTTGAACCTGATCACCGGAGTGCTGCAAATTTTTTTGGTTTTTATAATCTGCATGACATTTCTCGGGTTTTTCCCTTTGGTTTTAGTCTCAAAACCCCGTTTTGGTTTTAAATCGTTCTGTGACCATTGGGGCTGCCCAATGTGTTAATACCAACCTCCTGTTTTTTTTTGCCTCCCCCCAGGCTGGGATGTTCTGCTTTTTGTTTGATTTTTTGATGTGTTTAGCGAAAGTAAATCTGCATTTGCCTCCCATGGGAGCTTGCTGGTATTAAATTAGTCCCCGGGTAGAAAATTTCCCTAAAGGTCGCCTTTTTAACTTGTTTACCTGACTGACGCTTAGGGGTCTTATATCAAGGAATCATTGGAAAAGGGGTCAATCAGACCTCCTCTTCCCCCTTGGTGCCGGGTTTTTTTTTTTGGGGCCAAAAAAGATGGTTCTTTAGGCCCGTGTATTGTTATCGTCTCTGAACAATTTTACTGTAATTTTAAAAATACCCGTTCCCCCTTGATTTGCCCTGTTTTCCAGGGTGAAAAACGTACGGGTTTCCCAAGGCTTGCCCTCAGGGGGGGCGTATAACCTTTTGCATTAAGAGGGGGATAAAGGGAAACGGCATTAAATACTGTTATTTTTACGGTAGCTGGGGAGTGCAGGTAAAAAAGGAAAACCCCCGAGCAGTTAAAACTATGAGATTGCAGTACCCGGGATAACCACCGCAACTAGAGGCACCCGGGAGCGTTCCTTTTGGCCCTAACCCCTGTACACCCTGAGAAACTAAAAACCCCTAAAGATAGAAATAGGAAAGCTATCTGCCGGGACAAAACCCCAAAGATAATAAAAGCCCCAAACATGTAATGGGGGTTTTAGACAAGGGAAAAACTGACAAGAAAAAAAAATGTATAAAAAACGCTGGGGCCCAAAAAATCAAAAAAGAAAGGATAGGAGGGTAATTATGCAATCTCAGAAAACCTGAAAAACACCAACTCTACTAATTTTAAAATCACCTGAACACACGACCTCTACCCCCTAAATTAGTTCTCTGGTGTAACAAAAACAAAACAGCAGCCAAAAAAAAAAACTGAAAAAAGCAAAAAATACAAAAAAAACAGTCTGGGCTAAACTGAGAGGCAAAAAACCCCCGGAGGGGGGGGAAGGCCCCCCCAGAAGTGCAGGGCAAAAAAGCAAAATATAGCAAAAACAAAAAAAAAAAATTGTCTTAATTTATAGCAAGAGCAGAAGAACGCAGGCTAAGGGGAAACGGAAAAAAGGTTAGCCAAAAAAATTGATCACCGGCAACCCGATGGGAAAATGACCCCCTTATTAAGCCCAATCAGTAAACCTGATTCCCAGTCCTCACAATCCTCACTATACGCTTGTAACCCCCAGAGGGACCTCTGTCGAAACCATTCAAACCCATTCCAACATACCCCCTTGAGGAGGGGTCCCCAAAAACCCTATTTGAGCAAAGGGCGGGAGGATGAGTTCTTGATATGAAGGAAAAAGTCTCCTAAGGATGCGAAAGAAACCCCCAAGAATTGTCTTCCTGACCAAAAACCCCCCATTTAACCCAAAATACTGGAGTCTTCGTCTAGAAAAACGAGCCCAAATTTTCTAAACCAATACTCAGTTCCCCTCAACCAAAAAAACGGGTCAGGAGGACAGCAGAGGAAAAATGGTCAACAAACCTTTAAAACAAGGGTTGTGGAACCGTTATGGATCTTAAATGTCCTGGAAAAAGCAACGAAAAGAAAACGGATTAATAATCTCCTGATCTTATAAGGGCCAATGAACCTAGGCTTAAAATTTGGAGTGCTACTCCAAGGAATTTCTTTGAGGACAACCAGACCAAGTCCCCCCTTTAAACCCAGGCCATCTCCTAGCCGGGTTTGCAAAGCTGGGCCTTCTCCTGAGAAGGGGGCAATCTAAAATACCTGGTCCCAAATCTGCCGCAACGCTCAACAAAAGAGTCAAAACCTGGACAGCAGAAGCCTCCGTCTGTCTGAAAAAATCGGGGTGAAACCCCCAAATTTCAGAAAAAGGGGACATCAAAGTGGAGAGCTGCCCCTTTTAGGGCAAACTCGCCAAAGGCAAAAAAGGACCCCGTCATCCTGATCGCAACACAAAGCATCTTAATAAAATCTCCAAGTTGGTTTGTTTTTAGTTTTGACATTGGTCTGGGTTTTAAGCAGGGAAAAAATTGTCACCGTTTTTTGAAAAAAGTCCCCCAAAATCGGAAACAAACGGGGCTCCCCGTCAGACACAATGTTTCAGGGGTGCGTGTAAACGAACCCCGGCTGAAGGAAAAAAAGGACCAATTCGAGGGGAAGGCAACTTGGAATGGGCCGAGTATATTTTGGAAAAAATATCAAAAATTACCCCGATGGTGGTCATTCCTGGAAAAAGGGAAGTCGGAAATGAATCCTAGAGATTGGGTCCATGGTTTTTGGCCGGCTTGGGATCAAAAAAACCACTGGCGAGAGCAAGGCTTGGAGCGGGAAGTCCCCCGGGGTGCACAAATTCCCCGACATTGCGAGACAAAGGTTTTGGCCACCAAAAGACGACTAACCCCGTTTGGTACCAAAATTCGGGGTGCCCCGCCCCGGGGGAACAAGAATTAGACATACCCTTTTTTCATTGGT
>JARQOD010008222.1:0-36378 GCA_033576555.1 Oophaga sylvatica | reverse complement strand
CCACAAGATACCCGCAGATCTTTCTCCTCTTCCCAAGTGCTATCAGTCATATGCAGACTGTTCTCTAAAAAGGCTGCGGAGACTCTGCCGCTCCATCGTCCCTGCGACTGTTCTATTGACCTCTTGCCTGGAGCAGAACCTCCCCAGGTAAGGGTCTATCCCCTCTCTCTTCCTGAGACGGAGGCTATGTCTCAATATATCCAGGAGAATCTTGCAAGAGGGTTCATTAGAAGTCAGTGTCACCAGCAGAGCGGGGTTCTTCTTCGTGCAGAAGAAGAGTGGAGAATTACGTCTGTGTATAGATTACAGAGGTCTTAACGCCATCACCGTTAAGAATAAGTACCCGTTGCCCCTGATTTCTGAGCTCTTTGATAGGCTCCGGGGAGCAAGGATATTTACCAAATTAGATATGCGTGGTGCTTATAACCTGATTCGCATCCGTGAGGGGGAGGAATGGAAGACGTCTTTTAATACCAGGGCTGGGCATTATGAATACCTGGTGATGCCCTTCGGGCTCTGTAATGCCCCAGCCGTTTTCCAAGACTTTGTCAATGACATCTTCCGGGATATGCTTTCCCACCTTTGTAGTAGTCTATCTGGATGATGTTCCATCTTTTCTCCAGATATTGACTCTCACCGGAGGGATGTCTGCAAAGTCTTCGACCTCTTACGGGCAAACTCCCTCTATGCAAAGTTGGAGAAATGCATGTTCGAGCAGGAGTCTCTACTAGTGTTGAGCATTCCGATACCGCAAGTATCGGGTATCGGCCGATATTCGCGTTATCGGAATTCCGATACTTAATTCCGATACTTTTTCAATATCGTATACCGGAATCGGAAGTTCCCATAATTCTTTGAGAGGCAATGTGATTTTAGTCAGCCAATGAGGAATCCTACGAAGTGTGGGCACATCCTGTAATGATGCGGTCATCTTAACTAATGGCATGGCTGTGATTGGCTGCTGAAATGATGTCAGAATGCACTATAAAAGGCGCCGCAGCCATTTTAGCGTCACTGTGCTGTGAACTCAGTTAGGGACAGAACGCTGCTGTGCTGACTCTGAGGGACAGTTAGATATTGCGATTTTGTGTACTACTGTGCTTGAGGCAGGCTAGTTTACCAACCGCTGTGTAAAGCTTCATTTGCCAGTGTTGTTTTAACAGCTCTGTGCAAGGTGTGTGTGTGACAGTGCAGGTGACGCTGCAGTTTGCTCTGCATCCACCGCTGTTTGTAGGCATCTGCACGTGTCACTGACTCTTTTTTTTTTTTATTTTATTTAGTGGAATTGGTGCAGCTCCATTATATTAGAAAAAAATCAAATCTATTAGTGTGACGTGCTTCCATCCGTATACAATACATTGGTTGCAAACACTATAGAAGTACAGAAAGGAGCTTTTCACAGATAGTGAATAGTTGTGTTTCAGTGTTCACTGCAGTCTGTGAGGTTATAGATTTTTTGAGTGCAGATCACGCTCCAGTTAGTTCTTCAACCACTGCTGGTTGTAGTCTGCTGAGCGTGTGTCACTGCCTCATCCTTCACATTTTTCTCTAATTGGTGCTGCTCCATTTTAGTGGAAAAAAATCTAATCTATTAGTGTGACGGGGCTCCATTCCGTATACAATACATTGGTTGCAAACACTATAGAAGTACACAAAGGAGTAGCCTTTCACAGATTGTGGACAGTTGTGTTTCAGTGTTCACTTCAGTCTGTGTTTTTTACTTTTTTGAGTGCACATCACGCTCCATTTACTTCTTCAACCACCGCTGCGTGTACTCTGCTGAGTGTCTGTCACTGGCTCATCCTTGTAATTTTTCTAAAATTGGTTCTGCTACATTCCATTTAAAATAAATCTAATCTATTAGTGTGACGCGCTTCCATCCGTATACAATACATTGGTTGCAAACACTATAGAAGTACACAAAGGAGTAGCCTTTCACAGATTGTGGACAGTTGTGTTTCAGGTGTTCACTTCAGTCTGTGTTTTTTACTTTTTTGAGTGCACATCACGCTCCATTTACTTCTTCAACCACCGCTGCGTGTACTCTGCTGAGTGTCTGTCACTGGCTCATCCTTGTAATTTTTCTAAAATTGGTTCTGCTACATTCCATTTAAAATAAATCTAATCTATTAGTGTGACGCGCTTCCATCCGTATACAATACATTGGTTGCAAACACTATAGAAGTACACAAAGGAGTAGCCTTTCACAGATTGTGGACAGTTGTGTTTCAGTGTTCACTTCAGTCTGTGTTTTTTACTTTTTGAGTGCACATCACGCTCCATTTACTTCTTCAACCACCGCTGCGTGTACTCTGCTGAGTGTCTGTCACTGGCTCATCCTTGTCATTTTTCTAAAATTGGTGCTGCTTTATTTTATTTAAAATAATTCAAATCTTATTACAGTGACGTGCTTCCATCCGTATACAATACATTGGTTGCAAACAATATAGAAGTACACAAACGGGCCTTTCACAGCTACTGAACATGGGTTTTAATTTTTAACTAAAATATGTTTTTTCAAATGACACAAATATAAGTAATGTTGAAGAGGAATAGTCCTACATCCATTGTTTGCACAATATTACAGGTGTACATCATGTCCCTTAATCAACAATGTATTATTATATTTACTTGTATGCTTTTATTTAAAAGCCAAGAACACAGAAGGATAAACCTTCGCACTGCAGCTGTTGTCAAAGTTCAACCCACATTATGCACTTCCAACATTGCAGCATTTGAGGCATGATGTGAGTTGGATTGGTCAAAGTTATGGAGTGAGAAGGTTCACCATCAGTACCCTATAGCATAAGTATGCTTTTGTGTTAGCATTTGTGTTAGAACATGTGGATATCTGCCATAATATGTCACAATTATTTAGTTACAGATTTGTTACCAACACTAATCATTGAATGGTTTTAAATTTGACGTTTCACTTGTTTACAGCTTAGAAATAAGGGTGTAGCCTGATATCTATGTGTAGCACTAGCCACTTTAACATGTCATGTTTTTTTCAACATGTGTAGCTAGGTAGCAGTAATTTTTGCCGGACACACAGCAGGGGAACAGCAGGCGTTACTGAACCCCACTATCACTATAGCTTGTGTATTGGTCTGTGGACACGACACTTCTGAGCAGCAACTGGCAGTGTTGTAGCCCAGGGAGTATAGCTCAGGTGGTAGAAAGATGAACATAACAGGAGACATGGAAAACGTTGCCAACCAGTTAGTTAATCTGAAACCGGACAGGCAAATTCAGGCGAGATCCATGCCTAGTTCATTTTCAGAAAAGTAAGCCGTTATACATTATCGTAGGATAGTCGCATGCAACGTCTGTTAGTACACCACCTGCAGCAGTAAAGACGCGCTCCGATAATACACTGGCAGCAGATCAAGCCAGCACCTCCAATGCATACTGGCTAAGCTCTGGCCATGTATCCAGCTTAGAGACACAAAACTTGAATGGGGAAGAGCCATCTGAGAGTACACTGAGAGGGCAAGACATGTAGTCTGTCACCATCTTACGGAAATGTTGCCTCCTGCTGACTGGAGCCGTCTCGGATGGTGTAGACATTGGTGGCGCTGCCACAAAACTTCGACACATTTGGAACATACTGTTCTTGCCCTGTGCAGAGGCGCTGCTTGTGCTCCCTCTTGTTGCAGAGCTGTCTCCACTGCCTCGACGCACAGAGCTGCTTTGTAAATCAGTAGCAGCAGCAGTGCTCTCGGCTGGAATGGAGAACATTATGGATTGCACCAGTGTGTCTTGGTACTTCCGCATTTTACGCTCCCGGTTCAACGGTGTGATGAGGCTTTGTAAGTTGTCCCGGTAGCGAGGGTCTAGGAGGGTGTACACCCAATAATCAGACGTGGTGTGAATGTGTTCGATGCGGCGGTCGTTTCTCAGCCACTGCAGCATGAAATCAACCATGTGCTGCAGACTCCCAACTGGCCAAGAAACGTTGTCCCCTGCAAGAGGCGTCATCTCCGCCTGCTGTGCATCACCCCACCCTTGGTCTACATACTGACTAGAGCATTGTCTACCTCCCTCTGGAGCGATGTCTTCCTCCTCCATTGACTCCTCCTCATCCTCCTCACAAAGTCCTTCAAATACATATAAATTTACAAAATTTAAAACTGAAAATTTAAAAACTTTTGTATCATAATTCTGTAACATCAGTTTATGGAAACACATAGCATTACAAAGGATAGACAAAAAATGTACATTATGTGCTTTGTAAATACATTAAAAGTTTGTAATGGTTATGAAAATATAGACAGCGACTCTGGAGGTTCAATTGTTGATACAGCATGGTACTTTGAAAGTCCTCCAGCCCTTTGTGAGGAACCACGTTGCGCTGACTGTCCAGAAGGTGATGGAATTTGTGACTCCTCATCCTCCACCTCTTCCAAAACCTCATGCCTTAGTGCTTGCAGTGTTTTTTGAAGCAGGCAGATTAAGGGGGACAGTCAGGCTGACTAGTGCATCATCTGCACTCGCCATCCGCGTTGACTCATCAAACGCACGCAAAACGTGGCAGATATCCTTCATAGAGTTATTCGCCACTCATTACACTGGCAGTGGCTGCCCATTCATTATAGGATCCAATTCTAATTACTGGTTCTCACCAACAAAGCTCTCCACAGCGCAGCACCCCCCTACATCTCCTCCCTTATTTATATTTATCGGCCTAACCGACTGCTGCACTCTGCAAACGACCTTCGACTAACCTCTGCACTAATCCGTACCTCCCACTCCCAACTCCAAGACTTCACCCGCGCTGCGCCAATCCTCTGGAATGCTCTACCCCAAGAAATTAGGACTATCCGCAATTTGGATGGTTTCAGGCGCTCACTCAAAACACATTTGTTCACAGTGGCCTATCACATTCACTAATCAAAGTCATTCTATGTGTAATTCTGTGTGTGTAGCCCATTCACTATCTCCATGCATCCCTCACTTCCTTAAAATGGCTGGACCATCATTGTAAAAACACCATTGTATATAAACACCTGTACTTTGTATCTCCCCCACCTCATTGTAGATTGTAAGCTTTCACCAGCAGGGGCGGCTGATTTGGCTTTAATTATTGTATTGTTAACGTTGTTACTTATGACTTGTGTTTTGAAACTGTTAAACTGTAAAGCACTGCAGAATATTATGGCGCTATATAAATAAATAATATTATTATTCTTATTATAGAGGCCCACTCAGTAGTGGTGAAGTGTGAACGGCGCAAATTGCGAGTTGACTGCGCCTGATGCAGCTGATACTCCATTACTGTTGGCTGCTGCTCACACAACCGCTCCAACATATGTAACGAGGAATTCCACCTGGTGGGTACGTCACATATGATGCGATGTTCATGAAGGTGAAATCTGCGTTGCAGAGCTGCAATCAGCGATCTGGCCATGCGGAACGTCGCAAGTGAGCGCACTCTAGGCGGACCTTGTGCAGCAGTGCATCAAGATCCGGATAGTCCCTCAAAAAACTCTGCACGACCAAGTTGAGCACATATGACAGACATGGTATGTGAGTGAGGTTGCCAAGGCCCAGAGCTGCCACCAGATTTCGGCCATTGTCACACACTACCAAGCCTGCCTGTAGATTCTCTTCCAAAAACCACACGTCGCTCTCCTGCTTTATGGCATTACAGAGCTCCTGCGCTGTGTGGCTAAGATTCCCCATGGAAATTAATTTCAGGATGGCCTGTTGACATTTGGACACGGCTGTGCTCATATCGGTCGCAACAGGTAAACGTTCACGGGTCCATGTGGAGGTAGACCGTGACGGCTCCTGCAGCGATGATTCTGAGGAACTGGAATAGGAGGAGGAATCAATGTGTACAGACTTGATTCCTGCAATCCTTGGAGTTGGCAGAACACGTACAGCGCCACTCGCAAGATCAGTACCCGGCTGCACAACATTGACCCAATGGGCAGTGAGGGAAAGGTATTGTCCCTGGCCATGGGTGTTAGAACCCTCTTGTTAGGTTTTGTTTCAGTTTGCTGGTCACATGACCTTTTTTCCCTATTTAGTCTGGCTCCGCCCTTCTGGCTTTGCTTGACTTCATTGTATTATCTACTGTTAAGCTAGCCGGGTGCTTAGGTGCCTTAATCTGTCAGTTTTGCTTGATGTTAGGATCACAAAGTATTTATTTTTCTGTTTAATTATCCATGCTACAATTTATGTTAGGAGGTGTCCACCTTTTCTCACAGTCCCTAGATCTTGTAGGGATTACTCCCTCGCAACTATAGGTCTTCAATTCACACTAGATGAGGACTTTAGCGGGTCTGGTCGCAGGATCAGGTTCCCTGTTACATCGTAGGGATTCAGCTTAGTTGTATTGTAGGGACAGAATTCCTTCTTTCCTTACTGGTTGTAGCAGATCATAACAATGGGTACTGGTCCACGCATCGGTGGTCAGGTGGACCTTGCTACTGAGGGCTTTTAGTAGCGCATGTTTAATTTTTCCCTCAACATGCTTTCGCAGACCAGGGACGGCTTGCCTGCTGAAATGAAATCGGCTTGGCACATTGTATTGTGGATTGACAATGATATTCAGTTACGGAAACTGTCTGTCTCCACCAGCCTGAATCACAGCATTTCAAGGGACAGGAGTTTTGCAATGCCAGCATTCAGAGCCTGTGCTCGTGCATGGTTTGCGGAGTATGGCCGTCTTTTATCCCATGCCTGTGCTACCGATGGCTGTTTTGTGGCCTGGGAGTGTGAGGATGACAGGGAACTTGCTGCTGTGTGTGGAATAACAGTTTGTCTCTGGACAACAGTGGCCGAGGTTCTTCCATGGCGATCCTGTGAGGAAGCAGAACCAGCTGTGTGTGAGCTCGATGAAGAGGCTTCAACACAACTGAAGATGTAGGTGCTGCTGTAGGTTGGCCTACATCTCTAGTGTGTCTTTGTAACTCAACTACGTGCTTTGTCCGCACATGTTTCCACATATTTGTGGTATTGAGGTGACTGACACTTTTAGCAATTTTTAATTTTTGATTACACAGCTTGTATTTCACATAGCAAATATCATGTGCAAGTGTGTGAAAAAAGGACCACGCAGTGCAAGTCCTGGGAGCGCACGTTTTGACTTTTGGAAGACAACTGCTCCGAACAGGTGCCAAACTGGAGGCTACAGGCAACCGAGTCTGCAGCCTAACTCTCCTCCTGTTTGTACCGTTGGGGCAATGTCTTCCTCTATCTTCCTTCTATCACTAACCATTTCTCTAGGCCTCTCCCAGCTTTCAACCAAAGTACTGGTTCTCACCCACAAAGCTCTCCACAGTGCAGCACCCCTCCTACATCTCCTCCCTCATTTCTATCTATCGGCCTAACCGACTGCTGCGCTCTGCAAACGACTTTCGACTAACCTCTGCACTAATACGTACCTCCCACTCCCGACTCCAAGACTTCTCCTGCTCTACGCCAATCCTCTGGAATGCTGTACCCCAAGAAATTAGGACTATCCACAATTTGCATGGTTTCAGGCGCTCCCTCAAAACACATTTGTTCAGAGCGGCCTATCACATTCACTAATCAAAGTCATTCTATGTATTCTGTGTAAGTGTGTGTGTGTCTCTAGCCCATTCACTATCTCCATCCCTCAGTCCCTTAAGATGGCTGGAACATCATTGTAAATGCACCATTGTATATAAACACCTATACTTTGTATCTCCCCCATCTCATTGTACATTGTAAGCTGTCACGAGCAGGGGCGACTTATTTAGCTTAAATTATTGTATTGTTAACGTTGTTACTTATGACTTGTGTTCTGAAACTGCTAAACTGTAAAGCGCTGCGGAATATGATGGCGCTATATAAATAAATATTATTATTCCTCTGAGCTGCTCCCACCACCTTCCTGTTCTTCATGCCATGTTGGGTCTTGGACCTCATCATCTCCACTACCCTCTTCCAACACCTGCTGTTGGGTGGTCTGGCCAGCACCATGCTCAACAGAAACTGGCACCTGGGTCTCATCATCATCAGATGCGTTCTGCGGTGTGCTGACCATCGGCACTGTCTCACCCGCCTCTTCAGATTCAGAGAGACACAGCTGTTGCGCATCACTGCATACTCCCTCTTCACATTACAGAATGCTGCTTGGCTGGGCCCCTGTTTGCAAGCCAATAGATTCTGAGAACAGAAGCAGACACTCAGCTGGCTCCTGTACAGAACTCTCTGACTGCCTGGGCAATTTGCCAGGCGGTGAAGAGACAGATGGTTGCCCAACAGTGCTGTGGTCCTGAGAGGAGGTGGAAGCAATTGAAGTCGATGCATTGGCTGACATCCAAACAACAACGGCTTCAATTTGTTCTTCCCGCAGCAGGGGGGTACTCCGAGCTCCTACAAAAGTGCGCATAAAGGAACGCTCACGGCCCGGGGAAAACTGGTGGATGCTGTGTCACTGGGGGCCGCAGCAGCCACAGAATCCCCACGTCCTCTCCCTGAAGAAACTCCACGACCACGTGCCTTACTCCCTGCCTTCTTCATCTTGGTAGATTGATAAAGAAAGTCTGAAAGTTATAAGGTCTAAGTGTGGTTATTCCGCAGAGACTGCAGTGAACACTGCACACAACTGTTCACTACCCAATGCGTCTCAGCAGGAAGGCAGTCTGTGCGTCAAAACAAAGGCACAAGCATACATCCATGTACCCTGTTTATAAAGCTATATAAAAAAAAATATGTAGTAGTGACGCACACTTTATTGAGGTACAGTATTACATCGCCATTCACCATCTGTGGCTATGCAGTGTCATCTATATATACCTTATCTATCTGTTGTCATGCTTCCAAGTCGACAGTCAGCCATAAATAGCAATTTTCACTATGCACTATGCACTTTTTAAAGGTTATGTTTGTTAATAAAAATGATTATTGCCACATATTATGAGTATTACATGATGGAAATTGTATAATTTTGTATAAAATATTTAGTGACATTATTCAGCAAATGGAACATTTTAGTAATATCACAGATAACTTGTAATGCTGATGATGTTTTGAAGTCAGACATTCATTGTCTATACAATAAAAATGGTGTACATACTGTTACTTATCCATCATTAATGGATTCAGATATGTACTTGTATGCTTTTATGTACAACCGTATAGCAGATTCCTTAACTAATTTATTTTGTGGTTTGCATTGCTGTTCAACATGTTAATGTATGTGTTTATGTTTGTCAATTCTTTATTTATCTAGATATTAGTTTAAATGAAATCATCATCTTATGGTAGTAAAGGTTATCTTTCTCTTGTTTGAAGTATAGACATTTAAAATTGACAGGTAACAAGGAAATTACTTGATCTAGTATTTAAACATCCTCCTTGACCCTGGGCTCCAACACCGCCAGTTGTTGCTCGGAAGTGCTGTTAGCACAGTCAACACTTGCTCCTGTGTTACTGGGGTTCAGTAACGTCAGCTGGTCCTCGGTTGTGCCATTGGCTCTTTTCCTTCTGCTGCCCCTCCGGGTTCCAGCACAGTCAGCTGGTCCTCGTTACTTGCATTGGCTCTTGTACCTTCTGCTACCCGTCCGGGTTCCAGTACCGTCAACTGGTTCTCCGCAGTGCCTTTGGCCTAGGTGCCTCCATCTCGGTATCCGAGTTCCAGCAACGTCTGCTGGTCCTTGGTAGTGCTTTGGAGCACAGGTACCTCCTGGTTAGTAACCGTGTCCCAGTAACGTCAGCTGGTCCTCGGTTGTGTCATTGGCTCTTTTCCTTCTGCTGCCCCTCCGGGTTCCAGCACAGTCAGCTGGTCCTCGTTACTTGCATTGGCTCTTGTACCTTCTGCTACCCGTCCGGGTTCCAGTACCGTCAACTGGTTCTCCGCAGTGCCTTTGGCCTAGGTGCCTCCATCTCGGTATCCGAGTTCCAGCAACGTCTGCTGGTCCTTGGTAGTGCTTTGGAGCACAGGTACCTCCTGCTTAGTAACCGTGTCCCAGTAACATCAGCTGGTACAAGATTGTGCTACAAATACAAGATACGGAACAAGAGACACAAGAACAATAAGCAGAAGATCTAAAAGCAGAAGAACATGAAGTATAAGACCAAAATGAAGAGCAAAATATATGCTCTAAATTCTAAGCAGAAGAAGACTAAGCAGTGTATGGGGGTGAGTCCGTTCCTCCTCGTGGTGCCCCTGGAAAATGCCTGCTGCTGCAGGCTAAACTGAACACGGACAAATACTGTTGTAATTTAAATCTTTTGTGACAGCAAGAACGGAAGGATGAAAAATTCATACTTTGACAGATTACAAGTACAGGATTCTCTGTCACAAATAAGAATATGATGAAGAAGATGAAGCAGAATATGAATAAGAATAATAGTTTAATAAGAAGAATATGAGTAATGTTAACAAAGATGAATAGCAAGAAGTTTAAGAAGAAGATAAAGAAGGTGAAGATGAAGAATAATTTGATGAAAAAGATGATGCTGCAGAAGATTATGAAGGAGAAAGTGTGTGAAAAGTTAAAAAGGTGAAGATGAAGAGCATGGAAGTTGTGTAATATACATATTTGCCAAAATATAAAAAACGTTATCATTGTCAATTTCTTCGTCAATCCGAACATCTTTAAAAAAAAAAATATTTATGCTATTCCATTTGATTGGGTTAAACATCTATGCCTTTAATGTCTCCTCAACCTTCCCCAATACATTCTACATTACTCTTTCTTGTTTTCCTTCATGTACAATTAACCAACAAGGCAAGAATGGGTTTTTTTTAATTTCGATATTTTGTTCCCATAGACTTACATGGGACTTCCGGTATCGGTATCGGGTATCGCCGATATTTTAGTGATATCGGCGATACCATTCCGATTCCGATACTTTAGGATATCGGAAAGTATCGCTCAACTCTAGTCTCTACCTTTCCTGGGCTATATCATCTCCGCCCAGGGATTAGCTATGGATCCTGCCAAACTACAGGCTGTGATGGATTGGCAAGAACCCCATTTTCTTAGAGCGGTGCAGCGCTTTATGGAGTTCATTAATTGCTATTGCCAATTCATTCCCCACTTCTCCACTTTGGTAGCTCCCTTGGTAGCCCTCACCAAGAAGGGAGCCAATCCCAAATTGTGGTCAGAGGAGGTCTCCAAGGCCTTTACTTCAATTAAGTCCCATTTTGCTAGCGCTCCCATCTTACATCGCCCCGAGGTTGATAAGCCTTTTATATTGGAGGTTGATGCCTCGTTCGTTGGTGCTGGAGCAGTCCTTTTTCAAAAGGATGCTCAAAGTCGGAAACATCCTTGTTTCTTCTTTTCCAAGACCTTCACACCAGCAGAGAGGAATTATTCCATTGGGGATAGGGAGTTGCTAGTCATGAAGTTGGCCTTTTCCGAGTGGAGACATCTCCTGGAGGGGGCTTGCTTTCCCTTTCAAGTTTTCACTGACCACAAAAATTTGGTCTATTTACAGACTGCCCAGCGGCTAAATTCTCGTCAGGCCAGATGGTTCCTGTTCTTCTCCCGGTTCCATTTCACCCTCCATTTCCCCTCCGATGAGAAGAACATTCGGGCCGATGCTCTTTCTCGCTCCGTGGTGTCCTCTGAGGAGGTGGAGGAGGAGCCTCAGTTGATTGCCCCCACAGAGAGCCTAAGAACTGTGGCCCCGGTTTCGCTTGAGTCTGTGCCTCCGGGCAAGGCTTTTGTGCCCACCAATTTGTGACCGGAGGTACTCTCTTGGGCACATTCATCCAGGGTGGGTGGACATTTTGGGGCAAAAAGGACAACTGAGTTGCTGGCGAGGACATACTGGTGGCCACATATGGTCCGTGACGTCATGGAATACGTTCAGGCGTACGTTCTCCCGCCAAGAATAAGTCCCCTCGACAACGGCCAGCTGGGCTACTTTTCCCTTTCCCGATGGCAGACAGGCCTTGGGAGATGGTCGGGATGGATTTTGTGGTGGGCTTACCCAAGTCTCGGGGCTGCACCATCATCTGGGTGATAACCAACCACTTCTCCAAAATGGTGCACTTGGTGCCCTTACCACGGTTACCGTCTGCACGGGCCTTGGCAGCATTATTTATTAGGCATATTTTCCATTTATACGGAATGCCAGACAAAATCATCAGTGATCGAGGTCCCCAATTTGCGTCTCGGTTCTGGAGAGAGGTGTGTCGTCTACTCAGCATTGAGTTAAATCTCTCCTCGGCATATCATCCCGAGTCGAATGGGTTGGTAGAGAGGGCCAACCAGACCTTGGTCACATACTTGCAACATTTTGTCTCTGCCAGGCAGGATGACTGGGCATCCTTGCTACCGTGGGCTGAGTTTGCTCTTAATAATGCTGTGGCTGACTCCACCGGACAGACCCCATTCCTCCTGAACTATGGTCAGCATCCGTGGGACTGCATCCAGGATGCCATTCAGGCCTCCAAAGAGAGGATGAGGTCTTTGGCCGATGCCCATCGGCGCCACGCTCCTACATTTGCTCCGGGTGACCTAGTGTGGCTCTGTGCCCGAAACATCAGGCTACGTGTAGAGTCCACCAAGTTGGCACCTCTCTTTTTGGGTCCCTTTAAAGTTCTTGAGCAGGTGAACCCGGTGGTTTACCGCCTAGCCCTTCCGCCTCGCCTTGGTATCACCGACACCTTTCACCTGTCCCTCCTGAAACCCATGGCCATTTCCCGGTTTTCCGAGTCATCTGCCGGGACGTCGGGTTCATCTACCGACGATCATGAGGTGAACGCCATTGTTGGCTGCAAGGTGGTACGAGGCAAAAAATTTTATTTGATAGATTGGAGGGGTTATGGGCCTGAGGATAGGTCCTGGGAGCCTGCAGAGCATGTTCATGCTCCGCAGCTCATTGCTGCCTTTGAGCGCAGGGAGGCCCATAGAAGGGAGGCCCTAGTAGGGGGGGTAATGTTAGGGTTCGAGTTCCCACTCCTGCACAGGGGGAATCTCGATGTGTTCCCGCTTCGGTCCCCCATCTGTCTCCGGTCGCAGAGGTTCTTGCTCAGCAGAGACGTCGGTCCCAGCATCTTGCCCGGCCTAGTACTGTGCAGAGACTTGCTGCTGCAACCAGTGTTGGAGCAGGCAGATTTGGGACTAAGTCCTTTGTTGCTTCTTCTGAGCATGCCCAGGGCAAGATCTCCCATTGGAGATCAGGGGTCACATGCTCAGATACAGCTCCCTCTCCTATTGGTCCTTCAGGAAGGTCCTGTGGCTGTTGATGTTCTGAAGCAGCTTCCCATTGGTCCTTCCTGGAAGGTCTTTTTCTCGTGGCTGCTATAAAAGGCTGTCCTTACCGCACGGCCATGCTCTAGTATCAAATCTGTTACGTGCTTGCGCCAGTGTGGTCATGTATGCATGTGGTTAGGTCTGGCTGAAATAAGCCCCTAGAATACCGGCACCTCCGGTGAGGAGATTGTATGCATGTGTTCAGGGCTCGGCTGATAACGCCATTAGAATACCGGCTACTCCGGTGAGGAGATTATTGTTTGGGCTCTGATTGCATGACCACAGACTGCAATCCGCTTAACAGTCATCTGTGTTCCCTGTGAGTCTAACAGGACACAGTCTTTGTTACAACGGCTCTGTGAATTAACAGAGTCCGCTTATATCGCCATATAGTGCTACGGCGTTTACATCTGCGACTCTGCGGGATAACAGAGTTCGCTCATACTGCCTATTTACGCAATCTTGCTAGCAGCAGCCTCTGCCTGCATGGTGGACCCCGGGCTGCGAACGCACCTCTCCTTAATATCTATTAGGTGCGTTCCGCAGGCCCCTAACACCGTATTTTTTGCCATAGTCAGACACTCGCTCTCACAGGCTCAGTATTGATCGCACCAGAATATAAAAAGTAGAAAAAGGGTAATGTATTACAAGCAGACAACTGTATACAGGATTGGGGAAATTCAAAATCTCCGTATATTTTGCCAGAGTCAGACACTGGCTCTCACAGGCTCAGTATTGATCACACCAGAATATGAAAAGTAGAAAAAGGGTAATGTATTACAAGCAGACAGCTGTATACAGGATTGGGGAAATTCAAAATCTCCGTATATTTTGCCAGAGTCAGACACTGGCTCTCACAGGCTCAGTATTGATCACACCAGAATATAAAAAGTAGAAAAAGGGTAATGTATTACAAGCAGACAGCTGTATACAAGATTGGGGAAATTCAAAATCTCCGTATATTTTGCCAGAGTCAGACACTGGCTCTCACAAGCTCAGTATTGATCACACCATAATATAAAAAGTAGAAAAAGGGTAATGTATTACAAGCAGACAGCTGTATACATGGTTGGGGAAATTGTAAATCTCCGTATATTTTGCCAGAGTCAGACACTGGCTCTTACAGGCTCAGTATCGATCACACCAGAATTGAAAAAGTAGATAAAGGGTAATGTATTACAAGTGTCCAGCTGTATACAGGGTTGGGGAAATTGTAAATCTCTGTATATTTTGCCAGAGTCAGACACTGGCTCTCACAGGCTCAGTATCGATCACACCAGAATATAAAAAGTTGGGTTGTGGAGGAGGGGGGGCAGCCCAGATAGGAAGGTGGCAAAAATGACATATGTTGAGGTGTATAATGGACGTTCAGCAGCTGAAAATGGAGGAACTAGAGAAGTCCGAGGAAGAGGAGGACAAAGCGAGCCATTTTGCTGGCAACCTATGTGTCATCAGGGGAAGGTGGGACAAAATCCTTTGGAACCCATGCATGGTTCATTTTAATGAAGGTTAGATCATCATTTGCGTTGACAGGCGGGTCCTTCTTTCTGTCAGGATTGATCCAGCAGCACTGAAGACTCTTTCTGATAGCACACTACCAGCAGGGAAAGCGAGCTCCTGTAAGGCATATTGTGCCAATTCAGGCCAGGTGTCCAGTGTACAGGCCCAGTAGTCAAAAGGGAATGACTGGTGAGGGAGAACATCGATAGGGGAGGAGAGGTAATTTTGAACCATAGTTGACAACTGCTGTCTCCTGTCTGTTGCTATAGATTCACTATTACCAGGCATGTGAGCTGTCCTGGAGAAATCAGTCCACAACATGGTCATGAAACCCGTTTCCAAGGCCACTTCGGCTGCGTGCACCACGAACACCTCTTCCATTTGGCCCAGTACGGCTCGTGGTAGAACCTGCACCGCTGCTGTTTGCTGGGAATGCCTCTAACAAACGGTTTACCAGAGTTGCTTGTTTGTTTGCCAATATTAGCTCTAGGTTCTCCTGTGGCATGATGTTCTGTAATTTGCCTTTATAGCGTGGATCGAGGATGCTGGCCAACCAGTAGTCGGTATCCTTCATAATTTTGGCAATGCGGGGGTCCCTTTTTAGGATCCGTAAGGCATAATCACACATGTTGGCCAATGTTCCAGGTGTCAGTGATGCACTGCCAGTGGTGGGTGGAGGAGCACTTTCTGCCAAAGCCACATCCCTCCAGTCATACACAAACCCTGGACCTGAACTTGGCAAGCCAACATTTTCTCTTGTCCCCTGAGAAGCATCTTCCTCCCCAAAATAATCATCCCCCTCATCCTTCTCCTTTTCCTCTTCTTCCTCCCCCTCATCCAGGACAGTTCCCTGAGCAGACAATGGCTGACTGTCATCAAGGCTTCCCTCTTCCTCCTCTTCCTCCTCTGCTGCAGATGCCTGATCCAGTACCTCCAGTACCTTCCAAAGCCCCTAATCCATATACTAATGTGGCTAACAAAGGCACAGGCCACAGTCCTGTATGAGCCCAAAGTGGCTTCTTAAGTATCTTAACTGGTGAAGTCAGGTCAGAGGGGTCAGGGCAACTAACAGCTGGCAATGTCAGGGTGCAAGTGTCAGTCTTGTATGCAGTCCCTCTTGGGCAGCGTGTGTGCGGTACTTACAGTCACGTAGTGTACGGCATCTGGTTCTCTGGTCGTCACTGGACACACCCTGCATGTCCTGCTCTCCCTGGTCCCCGGTGTTGAAGGCGGGCGGCGGCGGAGCACTCCTCTCTTTGGCTGCTGCAACACCCGGCTCGGCTCTGCTCTGTTGACAAGGCTCTGCTCTTCATGGCTCTACTCTGCTGGCACGGCTCTGCTTCACTGGCACGGCTCTGCACTGCTGGCACGGATCTGCTCTGCACGGCTTTGCTCTGCTGGCACGGCTCTGCTCCACTGGCACTGCTCTGCTCTTTACAGCTCTACTCTGCTGGCACGGCTTTGCTCCACTTTCACGGCTCTGCTCTGCTGGCATGACTCTGCTCCACTGGCATGACTCTGCTCTGCACGACTTTGCTCCACTGGCATGGCTCTGCTCTGCAGGCGACGGGAGCTTCTTCTATATGGCCCGTAGCCACACCGGTACCCTTTGGTGAGGGAAGCAGGGTGCGCAGCTCACCGCTCTGCACGCTGCTCTCTGCGCTGCCCTCTGCACTGCGCTCCGCTGGTGCCAGACTGCCCTGCTTCGTGTGCTTTCTCCTCTTATGCTTCCGACGCTGCATGCCCTTTTCTGGCTCTCCCCGCCCTTCTGGTACAGCAGGAAGCTCCATCTCACTAGGGCTTCCCCAGGCTGCAGGGGAAGGTCTGCCTCCTCAAAGTTTCCCCCCGGAAACAGAGGATGCAGCCCTTTCAGTTCCGGACCCGGCACACAGGAACCGCGATCTCATCGACCTCCTTACATTCCTCCTCTTTTAGCTTAACCTTCCACGGGCAATAACTCTTCATGCTCCTCTTTGCTCTTCTGAAGTGGAACAGATGCCCACAATTTTTGCGTCCTCTCCTGCCTTTCTTCTTTCACCATCTGCAAAAAGAAACGGTCTAGGAGTTGCTCGTCAGTCAAGTAGAAAAATTATTCCTCTACATCATCAATAGCTGTAGGAGCAAACTCCTCAGATGGACTTTGCGCTGTATCATTATGTATCTCAACTGCTTCCATTGTCTTCTCAGTCTCTGCCAGTAGTCGGTCGACTCCTTGCAGCCCCACTCTTTGTTTCAGGAGGGTTCTTTTAACACAGTCAATTTCGACCTCTGTGTTGTCGTAGAGCTCCAGCATCAGACTCTTCTCCTGACTGTCTATGGTGTTCTACAGTTGTTGGTCTGCCTTCACGAAGGTTACAGCCGTCTCCTTCATCCTCCGCTCCTTAGTCTCACTCTCTGCCTCACACAACTGTTTCATCTCTCCTTTATGAACTGGTAGCAAGCAAGGTAGTGACATACTCTGAAGGACTACTCGAGTCGACACCTCCACGCGCTTGAGCTGCGAAGACACCTCACCATAGGCGGTTGAAGCCTTCTCCGCCTCTCCTCGGCATCCGACATCATGGCTCTGTCTTGCTCTGGGCTCGGCTCTCTTCTTCCTGCCGTACCACTCATTCCAGGGCGTGACGCTCTCTCCTATTAACAGGACCTTCGGAGGGGTGATCAGTTCTCCGCTGTCGTCGGTCTCTGGTAGGGCAATTTCTGGACCGGTATCCTACTCTTCCGCAAGTCCAGCACTTGCTTCTGTGCCTAACTAGAGATGATGGTGCACAGCAAAAATACAAATCACAGTACACAACGGGTGCAAAAAAAATGGTCCTATGTCATAACCAGAAAAAAGAGGAAAAGAAGACCACTATGGATAATGCACACCAACATAATATAATTATAGAAAATTGGAATTTTATTGACACTACAAGATAAAAACATTTAAAAACAATATAAACCCCGCATGGTGCCCGCTACCATCACAATGGCTAATATACAATACAGAAATAAGGCAATGTTCCACAAAAAAAAATATTATGTATACAATAACACTAGTGAGAAAGCACAATGAATTAAACAAATATACAGGTAAATTGCCCAAAATTGAGCCTGTGTGAACAAGAGCCTAAAATTGCAGCATAATACTGCCCTACAAGATCGATGTGAAGAGCCTGGGCAGAATGAACCTAGAAGTAAACCCTGACCTTAGAATAGTGTCCTAAAACCCCAGTGGGTCTAAGAGAATTAGGCAGAAACAAGCTGTCATTGAAATAAATGAGCATAAAATGTCAGGGATACCAAGGGTCCTATAAACCCAGGGTGCACAATTGCAGTAACTGCAAAGAGCCAAAAATAAACACAATAGGGCTCACATGCAGCAAATCCTGGATGAAGGATCCTAAAATGAACTCACAGTCACGTAGTGTACGGCACCTGGTTTTCTGGTCGTCACAGGACACAACCTGCATGTCCTACTCTCCCTGCTTCCCGCTGTTGACGGCAGGCGATGGCAGACATTGGTCTGCGTGCCGCTGGTACTCCCGGGACAGAGCATTCCTCTCTTTGGCTGCTGCAACACCCGGCTCGGCTCTGCTCTGTTGGCAAGGCTCTGCTCTGCATGGCTCTACTCTGCTGGCACGGCTCTGCTCCACTGGCATGGTCCTGCTCTGCTGGCATGGCTCTGCTCTACCAGTATGGCTCTGCTCCACTGGCACGGCTCTGCTCTGCACGACTCTGCAGGCGACAGGGGCTCCTATATGGCCCGTCGCCACACCGGTACCCTCTGGTGGGGGAAGAAGGGCACTCCGCTCACTGCTCAGTGCACTGCTCTCTGCGCTGCCCTCTGCACTACCCTCCACCTGCGCCAGACTGCCCAGCTTGGCGAACTTTCTCCTCTTATGCTTCCGACACTGCGCGCCCTTTTCTGGCTGTCCCCGCCCTTTTGGTACAGCAGGAAGCTCTGTCTCAATAGGGCTTCCCCCAGGCTGCAGGGGAAGGTCCGCCTCCTCAAAGCTTTTCCCCGGAAACAGAGGATGCAGCCCTTTCAGTTCCGGACCCGGCACACAGGTACCCGCGATCTCGTCAACTCCTTACAATGTGGCTGTATTATGGCATTATAAAACTGCTTTATTCATATGCTCAGAATGTAAGAATTATATTACTTACATTGGTCACACATTATTCTTTTATCTTATAGCTGTTTTTCTATTTTATACATGTAAACTCAGAAAAAGGCTGCTCATTTGGCACTTTGGTTGACAGCTAAAAGCAAAGAATGGATTGGCAGTACTATAATAGCCGGGTGCAGACTATGTGCAAGAGACCCAAATAACAGCCATTAAAGGGAACCTGGCAGCAGAATTGTGCACAATAACCTACACAGTGCACAGTGTCAGGCCAGTGCCTTTATACTGATTAAATGATACTTTGGTTGATGAAATCCGTGGTTGTTGTTTAACCTTTATTTTCAGTTTTGAGTTAATGCTTGGGGGCGGCCTCTGTGGGGTCTTCAAGTGATGATCTGATTAGGTATTCATAATGATATCTGCTGACAGGTCACTGATCATTCAGTGACCTGCCCGCTAGATAACATAATGAATATTATATATACAGTATATACTAAAAAAAGAAAAACTTTCTGCAGGCAGGCGCCAGGCAGGCGCCAGGCAGGCGCCGGCCGTCGCACCTGTGCTGCAGCATAATCGTATGTGTAATGTGCATATAATTATTATGGTTGAGGATATCCTGATATTAAAAAAAATCCATTTTAAAATGGCACCAGCCGCGCCTGCGCAGTAGCAGCTATCAGTGTATATAGAGGTGATCCGAAAGCTTCTACTGCACATGCAGCGGCGGGGCCATCTTGCTAGAGAAAAAAAAAATTCCTCCTCCAAGATGCGCCGGCTTGGAAACGTCATCTTGGAGGAGGATTTTTTTTCTTCACTAGCTAGAAGGCAATGCTGGCGCATGCGCAGTGGCAGCTCTTGGATCACCTCTATATACACCGATAACTGATACTGCGCAGGCACGGCGTGCACCATTTTCAAATTGATTTTTTTTTACATCAGGATAACATCAACCGTAATAATTATATGCACTTTATGCAGAGCCGCATGAAGTGGGTGTCCTTGAAGTTAAAGGAGGCCGAGGCAATGCATACTGTGATCCAGTGTAGAGATGAGGAAAAAGAGAAAGAGGGAGTGAGTAATTCTCCAAAGACAGGATCTGGTGCAGGAGTCCTAGAGGGACAGTCCCTAGTTCTTCAGCCAGAGAGATAATGGGATGAATCAGAGCAGGGAATGCAAACAAAGAGAGTGCCCTGTGTGATAGTTCTGGGGCACAGCAAACAGAGAAGATACGCAAAGGCCGTAGTGGTAGAAGTAGCCCCCCTAAGAGGAAAACGATCCGGAATTGCGAGTCGAGAATTGGTACTCTTGCTGACTGAACTGTAGTGTCCTTACTGGGGACAAGGGAAACTGCCGAAGCACTGTGTTGGGTTGTGGTGAAGGCAGAGGAACTAAATGAGGCAGAACCGTGTGAGTTTAGGAAGTAAACAAAGCATGTGTATAAAGATGTTCTGGGTATTAAGAGAAACGTTTATGAAGATTTGCACCTCCTATCCTTTGTTATGGTTCAGTAAAAGACAGTTTATTTTTAAGTGGTGGTCTCCCTCATTGAACTCTATGAAATCCGTTCCTGGCCAGCCTAACTAATGCACCATGCGGAGTGCAAGGGTGAAGTGCCCACGTAGTTAAAGTCCACATACCTAGCCAGGACATCCATTTACATGTAGTGTGTGAAACAAAAGTACCTCGCATACGGCTACTTCATCATGCCACGTTACAGAGACGTGAGAAGTTGCATTGATACTTGTCATGCTAAATTTCTTTATTAGAGTTTTTGAGCCTGTAGCTATGTAAGGAGGTGGCGGGGACCCTCGGTTGCTCCCTCTCCCCTTCCCTGATGTGGTCCCCCATTCGGTGGCCCGACTGTGGGTTATGCATAAATGTGTATTGTTGTGAACACTTTTGATCTGGCTTCTGAGTTTGAGCTCCCTCTGGTGGTTGCTGCTGGTAATGGAGCTGTCTGGTAGACAGAAGTCAATCACCTGAAGAGAAAGATTGGAGATCAGGTGTTACAGACTAAAGAGATTTAAGTGAGCAGCCTTCCCTTAGTTATTGCGGTGATTTTGGGTTTCTTCCTGAGCCTTCTGGAAGTGTGCCTGCTCCCTGCTTTGTCCTGCATCTTTCAGATAAGTTATTTGTCTGTTTTACTCTGTGGCATTTTTGCTTTTCTCTGTTCTCTGCCTTGCTGGTGTGAGTTCAGCCTGGTTCCCTACAGAGACTTGTGCTGGACTCTGTTTTCCTTTGCCACAGCTTATGTCAGTCTTTCTGTATTTCTAGTCCCCAGTTATTTCAGTATCTCTTGTTTTGCGTCTAGTTCACACCAGAGTTCTGATTTAGTGGGGGAGAGGTCATGTGGCCTCAGTATTTTTGCATCTCAGACGTGTTGGAATTTTTCTTAAGGTTTATGCGGGATTGCAGAAAGTATCCTTTCCTGTCCTGTTCTATCCAGACAGTTTGGGCCCCAGCATTTGCTCACTCTATTTTCTGTCTGTGTTTTGTACTTCATCTGTCTCAATAGCAATATATGTTTGGAGGACTATCTATTCCTTTGGGGCTCTACTCCAGGGCAGTTTCATTTGATAGCAGTTCGGGAATATTAAAATATAACTGTTCTGTCCTCACTGAATGAGGCAGACGTCATTGCAGTTATACAGACAGCTAATCCGCTATACCGGGATCTAATAAGGAGACTGTAATGGGGTCTGTGCTTTTATTGAACTTGATATATTGGTGCGGTGAAACTATAATATAAACATAATATACATACAATCAGTACACGGGCATAGTGGGAAATGCATAGTACACTGTGAATAAACATTTGCAGACTAATACCTAACCAGAGGCAGAACTGATTAGACAGGGCTAATATAGGACAGGAATTAACTAGAGGGACATAAGTACATACCGGCGATGCTATCGCAAGAGGAAAAGATGAGCTGCATCCTGGATGCAGGCTGAAGGAAAATAGAAGAAAATGGAGGGAAAGCTCCCAGAATACATTGCTAAGCTACCATCATGCATTGCTTAAGCAACCCTCATGCATTGCAAAGGGAGGGAAAAGGATTTTGCTGAAAGTGAAAGAAAACATTATAACTGCGAATATGACACTGGTCACTAGAGGGAGCCAAACACTAGATTGTTAAACTCCTACATAAACAATGGAAAATCAAACAAGTCAGAAACAATAGGAAGCCGGAGGCAGAACACTCCCATCTGGCATCAACTGATGTCAGTATCCTTTTCTTCCGAAGGCAACAATAACACCAATTCGGATACTGGTCTGGAGACTGTCTTAGGTTCATTCCCTTTGGCCATCCCACTCTCGGCAGGCCATTGTTGTCGATGAATGGGTCGAGTTTCCTCAATACGCTGCTCTCTGGTATTGGAGCTTTGGTAATGAGACATTGGTTTTCTACAGGGTAGGTTTCTCTTTGAACAATGAAGATGATGTGGTTTCTGGAGAATTCTAAGTCTGAGGTAACATAGGTATCCTTACAAAGATGCCAACCTTTACATTTTTCTGTGTCACAAGCTCTGGTGGTACTGAACGATCGAGCTACATGAGTCAGGTAGGTAATAGCTCGAATATGTGACTTACAACTTGAAAATTTGACGAATCTGTGAGATCCAAGCTGGATAGCAGAGGTCGTTGTATGAAGTGTAGACACCTGAGGGCGGATTTCAGCATCTGAGTCCTCTCCTACTAGTTCAAAGGTGTCTGTGAAACGTTCCTCAGTGTACAATAGTTTTGGTCCTGAGAGCCATGTTGTGCTTCCTAGTCTACTTGCGTCAACAGCTCTAGTTGAGTGATCTGCAGCATTTTGGTCCGTGGGCATGTAATGCCACTGTTTTGGATGAACTGATCTCCTAATTCATAGCACTCTGTTGTTGACATTAACATAGAATCGCCTAGTTTCATTGTGGATATATCCAAGGACTAATTTGCTGTCTGAGTAGAACTTGGCCTGTGTCAAGTCGATATCCATCTCGGATGCGATGAACTCTGCCAATTCAACGGCTAAGACTGAAGCACAAAGCTCTAACCTGGGGATAGTGTGCTCTGGCTGTGGAGCAAGTTTGGCTTTCCCCATAACGAATCCAATGTGGCTCTGACATTTGGAGTCTACAGTTTTGAGATAGGCGACAGCGGCAATTGCTTTGACAGAAGCATCTGCAAACACTTAGTTTTTGGCTTTGTATTTCTGTAGACGGCACAGGAGTGTAAGGTCTTGGCACATTCAGGTTGGAGAGGGCTGCTAACGAGTTCTTCTATCCTTCCCACTGTATTTTCTTATCAGGTGGCAGAGGTGCATCCCAGTCGGATGTTTCCTTGGTTAAGTCCCTTAGTAAGACCTTGCCTTGTATAGTGACAGGAGCTGCGAAACCCAAGGGATCGTACAGACTGTTGATGGTGGACAGGACACCTCTACGTGTGAAAGGCTTTTCTTCTTGGCTGACCTGGAAGGTGAACGTGTCTGACTGTAGATTCCAAAGAAGCCAAGGCTGCGTTGCATTGGTGCGGGTTCTGACCCCAAGTCCAAGTCTCTGAGACTTGTGAAGGGAATGCTTCCATGAGTTCTTGGCTGTTTGAGGCTATTTTGTGAAGCCTGAGGTTCGAGCAAGCAAGCATCTCTTGGGCTCTCCTTAGAAGACTGATGGCAGTCTCATTTGAAGGCATGGCTTTCAGACAGTCGTCAACATTAAAGTCTTTTTCTATGAATTGTCTGACATCTGATCCATATTCTGTTTCTCCTTCTTGAGCCGACCTTTTGAGTCCATAGATGGCGACTGCAGGTGAAGGACTGTTGCCAAAGATGTGCACTCTCATTCGATACTCTGTGACTTCTTTCACAGGATTATTGTCTCTGTACCAGAAGAATCTTAGGAAGTTCCTGTCTCTCTCTCTCACAAGGAAACAATGGAACATTTGCTGGATGTCAGCGATGAAGGCGATGGAATCCTTACGGAAACGCATAAGTACTCCCAGCAGTTTGTTTATGAGGTCTGGTCCTGTCAGTAGAACATCATTCAGGGAGATATCATCAAACTTAGCACTGGAGTCAAACACCACTCTAATTTGGCCTGGTTTCTTAGAGTGGTATACTCCAAACATGGGTAGGAACCAACATTCTTCAGAGTCTTTGAGAGTGGGAGCTAGCTCTGCATGACAATTCTCAAAGATCTTTGACATAAAGGAGAAAAAGTGATCTTTCATCTCTGGCTTCCTTTGCAGATTATGTTTGAGAGAGGAGAAAAGCTTTAATGCTTGATTTCTGTTGTTCGGTAGAAAGTGGTCTGTGGGTTCTGAAGGGAAGAGGTGCGACCCAGCTGTTGGTCTCATCTTTAAGTCCCTTGTCCATTACCTGTAAGAACAACTTGTCCTCTACTGACATTGCCACTTGGTTGTCTTGCTTAGTTCTCTGGAAGACTGTGCACCCTAACTGATCCGCATAGCTTCCTGACACTATAATGCTGTCATGAGTAAAGTCTATTAGATGACTGGGCAGTTGGATGCTGTGTGGTAGCTCTCTGACATGGAATTCATTGTTACAAGGTTGAAACAGAGATGGGCGTCCTTTCTCCAATGAATTTATCAGCATGCTTGTCACAGAAAAATGGGGCGTGCATGCGTCCCAAAGCAGACGTTTCCTATTATGACCCATCCTAGGTCTAGCCTTTGGGCATAGGGAGCATTTTTGGAGTCCATTGATATGACGTCTCACTTTATGAACCTGCAGGATGTCTCTCCCCAACAGCAGAATTATCTGGGCCTGATGGTCGAGTTCCGGTATGAGGTTGTGCTATGCGTTTTAAGTGAGCATGATGGATTGCCACATCTGGCGTAGGTATTTGAGATCTGTTGTCTGGGATCTGATTACACTCGATGATCGTGGGTAGTGGTAGGCAGAATTGTCCATCTAAGGACTCAATTTGGTAGTCAGTAGCTTTCCTACCTGCTGTTGTCACAGTACCTGCACACATCTTTAGTGAGTAGGGGGGGGCTTGGCCCTTTGATGTTGAATAGGTCAAAGAATGTTGATCTATCTAGGGATCGATTACTTTGATCATCCAAGATAGCATACAGTCTTACAGCTTTGTGTCCCTTTGGGTACACTCTGAGGAGGCATATTTTTGAACAGGATCTACTGTCTATTGTCCCTTTACAGACTTCAGTACATTGTGAAGTGATCTCTGGCGTAGCTGCATCAGTGTCCCTTTCCTCCCCGCCATGCTCACTGTCAGCTGGCGTGTTTTGTGAACTCCACGGAGCTGGGCCAGGATGTAGAGCAGTGTTGTGATCTGCGGTGCCACATTCTGTGCATTTTACACTGACCCTTGCAATCCTTGGCGAGATGAGTTGTGGATGAGCAGCACTTGTAGCAGATACCGTTCTCTTTTTAGGAAGCTTCTGCGATCTGGCATAGATTTTCCTCTGAAGGCTCTGCATTTCAGGAGAGGATGCGGCTTCTGATGGAGCGGGTGCTGCTTGTCAGGATCCTGCACCTTTGTCTCTGATTGGGAGCAGTCAGCAGACCTGTAATTAGAACCTGGAGAAGAAACATAAGTCTTGTGTACTGCCACAGACGTTCTGCGTTAGTTTGCAGTTGGTGACGGTGTGGCATATGACAATGCAAAGTCAAAGCTGGGATCGTTTCTGATTCTTGCTTGTTGGTGTACAAAGTCTACAAAAACGGAGAAGGAGGAAATGGAACACTGTGTTTGTATTTGTACGTGGAACCATGTGTGAGCCACCTCTCCTGTAGATTGTAGGGCAACTTTTGACTATAGGGTTAGCACCTCTTGCTGTGTCAAGGTATGCAAGTCCTTGTAGATCATCTTCACATTTGGCAACTTGGACTTCCTTTAGCAAGTCACTTAATTCTCTAAGTTTCTGGAGCTCTTTGTTAGATATTTTAGGAAAGTCATTAATTCTTTTGAACAAGGCTCTTTCTATTACCTCTGCTGAGCCGTAACACTCATCCAACCTCTTCCAGATCTCTTTGAGGCCAGTCTCAGGGCGGTTTATATTAATGTCTCTGATCCTTACTGCGTGTTTGACTGACTCTTCCCCAGGTATTTGACTAAAGGTCTATCTCTTCCCTGTGTTGTAGCCCCAAGTCTCTAGTGACGTTTTGGAAGGAAGCTTTCCAAGCCTGTAATCTTCAGCTTGGTCAGTGAATTTCATGAATCCCTTGGCAACCAGATCACGTCGTGTGAAGAACTTAGAAAATTCTGTTGTGAACCGGTTGTCAGAACAGTATACTGGTGATGGGTACACCCTGATAGTGATGTACCTGTTGGTATCCTCTGGTTGGCGCCAGCCGGTGTCGTGATGCTTCAGTCTGACGTGCGGTGTGTCAGCAAGGTGATTCATGTTGGTTACCTGGTGAGGGAAAGGTATGTCATTAGCAGAATTGTTTTGCTCCACATATTCGTGTTTATATCTGTCCTGGAGCTGAGCCTCATGATGACTCTCGCTCGCTTCACTGGAGTGTCTTGTTCTTGTTCCGATGCCGGTTCAGGTTATAGTTTGGAACAGGAAGACCATTAACATACTGAGATGTGCGTTGTGGCGAATCTTGTAGTGGAAACTCCAGACTTGACGTACGGCTTCAGCTATGCAGCTCAGGTATTTGCGCGGCTTCTAGCGATTCTGCTTCAGCGAGGGCAGCAGCAGCTTCTTTTTGCTGCTAGACTCTCTAAGGCGGCATCCACGCGTGCTTTCTCTAACTGCATCCTGCTCTCTAGTTCAGCCTTCTCTAACTTAAGTCGCATCTCTTCTTCAGCAAAAGCTTGCTCGCATTTCGGCGGCTACAGCATTTGCGTAGGCAATGGCGACAGCGCTGCTGATGGATGTTGTCTTTGAGGAGATGGAAGTATGAGATTTTGTCCTGTGTGATTTGTGGACATGGTGTCTTGGGAATGCTTGGCTGTGCAGAGATTGCTGTAGCTGTATTAAGTCTCTGTGTAGCCGGTGACTTGAATCTCACTAGGTAGATGGGTGCAGTTTTTACTAGCTCCTGCAAGCTGGACGGCTGTCTTTTCACTGAATTCCCACTAGCTGGATGGCCGCCGTTTCACTGTTCTGTCCTCACTGAATGAGGCAACGTCATTGCAGTTTTACAACAGCTAAACCGCAATACCAGGGTCCAATAAGGAGACTGTAATGGGGTCTGTGCTTTTATTGAACTTGATATATTGGCACGGTGAACTATAATACAAACATAATATACACACAATCAGTACACGGGCATAGTGGAAATACATATACATAGTACACTGTGAATAAACATTTGCAGACTAATACCTAACCAGGGCAGGACTGATTAGACCAGGGCTAATATAGGACAGGAATTAACTAGAGAGACATAAGTACATACCGGCGATGCTATCGCAAGAGGAGAGGAAAAGATGAGCTGCATCCTGGATGCAGGCTGAAAGAAAATGGAGAAAATGGAGGGAAAGCGCCCAGAATACATTGCTAAGCTACCATCATGCATTGCTTAAGCTAACATCATGCATTGCAAAGGGAGGGAAAAGGATTTTGCTGAAAGTGAAAGAAAACATTATAACTGCGAATATGACAATGGACACTAGAGGGAGCCAAACACTAGATTGTTAAACTCCTACATAAACAATGGAAAATCAAACAAGTCAGAAACAGTTGGATGCCGAAGGCAGAACAATAACCTTTATTAGAATATTCTAAAATCAAATTATTTCACAAAGTGCAATAGTCATGTGCAAACCACCAAAGTGCATTAAAAATCGCACCGCAAAACCTTCCAGATTATCCAACAATAATTCAAACTGGAATTTTAGAGCTCTTTAGATTTACTTAGATCTCATTATCTAACCCCAATGAAAATAGGTGGACTGATCTATGTTTAATTCCTCTTTTATGGGGATGTCAAGTATAAGCAACATCAAATATTCAGCAGTCCCATTTTGCCTATCACATTTTCACTAGGTCTGTATACTAGATATTAGGAAAATTCAGGCCATATACATGCATTCAACAACAAAATAAACTTGCCCCTCTTATTCACTAATGGCGTTTGTTACCATCAAAACGCTTCATTTCTCAAGACAAAGGGTGGACAGAGGTTATTAATTAAGTCCAAGATCAGATCTATTTCCTTTCTAAATCATATATCAGAGTGTGATCCGATCCAGCTGTACATATCAATAAGAGGAAGGTCAGCAGTGCTAATATAAGACAGTCGAACATATGAATAAGAATATGAACCTATCCAAACAGTGGCTAAAGCAGCCAAAGTTACATGGACCAAGAACTCGCATCCTCTGAGGTACAATGCATCTACGCCCATGCATATGCCTACATATCAAGGGCACACATATAAATTTCCTCAAGGTGCAGTGTAAACATCAGATAGTAAGTTTATATTCAGCTTAGGGGATTGAGGAGTGTTCCATCGTTCTCTATCGCCAAGTCGTCCGGGTTCTTTACAAAAATACATGCGCTATACATGTTTGGCATAACCTCGGGTAACCAACACTAGCGTCTCTGTGGCGCCCCTGAGGGTTCAGTCGCCACAGAGGTATTGCACCTCACCCAGAGGTGTGATACTCCATCCTCAGGTAAGGAGGGAGCACCACCTAGGACTCTAACACCTGCACCCAACACACACTAGAAACAGCTGGGCACCCTGGACGGACCCTACGGGAGGATGGTCTCATCTTAGTCTGAGATAGTAAAGGGTGTATTGGTGGGTGGAGTAGGTAGCAAAGAGGAGTGAAGCATGAGGAAGCAGTAGGCAGGATTAGAGAGTCCTGTGGAGGAAGAGGAAGGAGAAGGACGTGTATTGAGCAGCTCCCAGTGAGGGGACGCTGCATTGGGAAGAGAAGTGTGGAGCCCAGCTGCGCTCGGTTCCACATATCCTAGAGGGGTGCATGAAGGATTCATCCACTAGAGGTCTCACTACATACACACACCTTCACCCATCCTCAGTCCACCAGAGGGAGCCCTGATTGGGACATAAAAGGGGAGAAGGCAGGAAGTCAGTCCGTCTTCAGAGCAGAGAGTCTTCAGAGCAGAGTGAGTCTTCAGAGCAGGTGAGTCTGCAGGGCAGAGTGAAGTGAAGCTGAGTCTGCAGAGGAGTTCTGTTCAGTCTAGCTGAGGAGTCTAGCAAATCAGGCTAGAGAGCTAAGAGCGTGCCGACGCTCTGGAGAGCGGCAGAAGAGGTCAACCCACCAACTGCCAGTGTGTATAACCTTGTGAGGGCCCGAGTAGGCCGGAGGCAAGAGGAGAGTAGCAAAGGGGCACAGGAGCCTTACCAGCTCACCCCAGCAAGTACAAACCGGACACCGGGTCGAAGCTTACAGGGATCTCCATGACCCAGTAGGAGACAACCGGAATTCCTGGAGGACTACAAGTACCAGGAGCACCACAGAGCTGATACGTAACAGGGTCAGGGGACACAGAGATACGATAAGCAGGGAAAGTGTACTCCAGGAGAAGGTCCTACCACAAGGTCAGCTGGTGCAGGACAGAGACTAAGTTAGGCCCAGCTACAGGCAGGCCAGAAACTCATTACAGAAAGGCAAGGAACAGGAGGCCTTATACCTGCTCAGTGGGAGAATCTGGATGTGCACCCTTCACCCTACAGTGCTCCTGGATGTACCTGCACCTTCTCCAGTGAAGGTACCAAAGTGACTTGTGTGTGTGTCCACCTTCTTGTTCCTACCCTGCTGGATTCCCTCCGTCCTGCATCCCTACACCTTATGCTGCTCTGAAGGCCTGCTCCACCTGTGGGGAGCGATACCACCCTAGCTGCCATAACACTGGCCTCAGTGGACTGCTGCAGCGCTGGTGATCCTCACCAGACACCACAGGTCGCGTCACGATCTACTGACATTCTCCACTGTTAATATTCCCCTTTTTGAAGGTGAGCACCCAGGGCCACGGACAGAGCCATGGCCGCCGTGATATTCCCATTGAGATCAACGGGCTCGGGTCCGAGTTCCCCAACAGTCCCAGGGCTCAGAAGGAGTCTGGATAGAGACTTAGAGGGACTAGAAGCCAGGAAGGGCTTAGTCCTAGAGAAGTGGGAAGAAGGAAGCAAGCGAGAAGAAGAAAGATAAGCTTCTGGAGAGAGAGAGAGGGAAGAAGTCCAAGGGATATGGAGAGAGCAGAAGCCATTCATTGGTCCCGGTCTGTTGGCAGACGGACTTGGTTGCAAGAGGGAACTCGATCCCTAGACTAGTGGGAGAACTTCAGGATTCAGCTAGCAAGTCGACTGCTGTGATACCTCAACCACCATTATCTTCTCTGAGAGGCAGCTATATAGAATCAAGAGGAACGCAGAAATAAGTCGTTGTCCTAGAGGATTCGCAGCAACTGATTAGAGACACTGTTGGTGAAGGTGCTGTAAGGATAGAAAAGAGTGGAAAATCAGCACAGGGAGACGGCAAGAGAAAGAGACACAAACATCTAGAACGGAGTCCTGGAAAGGTGCATCCCAATCTACCCAGGGGTTTGCTGAGCCCCTCACCTGGAGGACACAGTGCCAAGCGGGCATCTGTATTGTACACATCAGAACTGTGAGTAAAGCATTGGAAGCTGCAACTCGCTGAGTGTTTCTCAGTTTCTTCCTGCGCCACCCATTGCACTCAGCTACATCTCCCAGCACCATTATTATTATTATTTCACCACATCTACCTGCCCTGGGATCCCATAGCCTAAACTGTGGGAGACTGTACCAACTCTGCAGCATCTTACCATTTATCCCAGAGGATCTGCACCTCAGCGCTGGTCGCCATTGACCAGATACCACAGGTGGCGTCACGAATACCTACACTACAAACTCTATTCATTCCCTGTAAATAATTCCCCTTTCATTGGACGCCCAGGGCCACGGACCGGGTCACTGCGCTGTGACACATCCCCCTCAATCCACCGGCCCGGTACCGAGTATCCCACTGCCCTGGCGGGTGACCCATCTCCCAACACGTTTCATCTTATTAGATTCATCAAGGGAAAATGACGGTTACTTCATATATTATTGCTGCTGCCCTTATGCAGCCGGCGTCCTCCTGTCCTTTTTATAACTACACACGCTCACCTAGGTGAGGCGTTTCTGGTTACTGGACCGCACGTGCCATGCAAGCGTCACTTCCGGCTCTAGTCCCCTACGTCTCTTCTGGCCTAAATCTGCCGATAATTACATACAGTGACGTAAGTATTTGACCGCTCCTACTTTCTTTACGGGGAGTACACAGCTCTCAAATAACCAGTTACTTGGAGCATAGGAGGAGTGCCAAAACTCATATGTATTTATGGTCACCCTCTCGCATTTCCTACACCAACAAGAAAATCGTCTTCATAAATCTTGTGCTTCTCCACCTAGGTTTGTGCAGGATTCAAATATCCACATAAATGACTTGAGTATTTACAAATCATGAATGAGACACACAAGAGAGATAAATAGATTATTGGTGAGTCAGGAATCCTCTTATTGATATGTACAGCTGGATCAGATCACACTCTGATATATGATTTAGAAAGGAAATATATCTGATCTTGGACTTAATTAATAACCTCTGTCCACCCCTTTGTCTTGAGAAATGGAACGTTTTGATGGTAACAAATGCCATTAGTGAATAAGGGGGACAAGTTTATTTTGTTGTTGAATGCATGTATATGGCCTGAATTTTCCTAGTATACAGACCTAGTGAAAATGTGATAGGCAAAATGGGACTGCTGAATATTTGATGCTTGTTTATACTTGACATCCCCATAAAAGAGGAATTAAACATAGATCAGTCCACCTATTTTCACTGGGGTTAGATAAAGAGATCTAAGTAAATTCTAGAGATCTAAAATTCCAGTTTGAATTATTGTTGGATGATCTGGAAGGTTTTGCGGTGAGATTTTTAATGCACTTTGGTGGTTTGCACATGCACTATTGCACTTTGTGAAAATAATTTGATTTTAGAATATTCTTATAAAGGTTATATTTTAATATTCCCGAACTGCTATCAAATTGCATAATATTTTTGGGTAAGATATACTCCATTTGCTTATTTTGTCCGGGGCAGTTTAGCTTTTCCCTTTCTCTCTTTAGGCTTAGTTAACTCTTTGGCTGTGTCGAGGCGTCTAGGGCATTGTACAGTCATGGCCAAAAGTTTTGAGAATGACACAAATATTATATTTTCACATGATCTACTGCCCTCTGGTATTTATGTGTGTGTTGACAGATGTTTTTATCACAGACAGAAATATACATTGCAAACATATGAGTATACAAAAGCTTATATTGACAGTTAGAATGAGTTAATGCAGCTAATGTCAATATTTGCAGTGTTGGACCCTTCTTCTTCAGGACCTCTGCAATTCTCCCTGGCATGCTCTCAATCAACTTCTGGACCAAATTCCTGAATGATAGCAGTCTATTCTTGCACAATCAATGCTTTCATTTTGTCAGAATTTTTAGGTTTTTGTTTGTCCACCCGTCTCTTGATGATTGACCACAAGTTCTCAATGGGATTAAGATCTGGGGAGTTTCCAGGCCATTGACCCAAAATCTCTATGTTTTGTTCCCTGAGCCATTTAGTTATCACCTTTGCTTTATGGCAAGGTGCTCCATCATGCTGGAAAAGGCATTGTTGATCGCCAAACTGCTCTTGGAGGATTGGGAGAAGTTGCTCTTGGAGGACATTCTGGTACCATCTTTATTCATGGCTGTGTTTTTAGGCAAGACTGTGAGACAGCCAATTCCCTTGGCTGAGAAGCAACCCCACACATGAATGGTTTCAGGATGCTTAACAGTTGGCATGAGACAAGACTGGTGGTAGCGCTCACCTTGTCTTCTCCGAATGAGGCATTTTCCTGATGCCCAAAAAATCGAAAAGGGGATTCATCAGAGAAAATAACTTTACCCCAGTCCTCAGCAGTCCACTGCCTGTACCTTTTGCAGAATATCAGTCTGTCCATGATGTTTTTTCCGGAGAGAAGTGGCTTCTTTGCTGCCTCCTTGAGACCAGGCCTTGCTCCAAGAGTCTCCGCCTAACAGTGCGTGCAGATGCATTCACACCTGCCTGCTGCCATTCCTGAGCAAGCTCTGCACTGCTGGTAGCCCGATCCCGCAGCTGAAACACTTTTAAGAGACGGTCCTGGCGCTTGCTGGTCTTTCTTGGGTGCCCTGGAGCCTTTTTGGCAACAATGGAACCTCTCTCCTTGAAGTTCTTGATGATGCGATAGATTGTTGACTGAGGTGCAATCTTTCTAGCTGCGATACTCTTCCCTGTTAGGCCATTTTTGTGCATTGCAATGATGACTGCATGTGTTTCTTTAGAGATAACCATGGTTAACAGAAGAGAAACAATGATGCCAAGCACCAGCCTCCTTTTAAAGTGTCCAGTGGTGTCATTCTTACTTAATCATGACAGATTGATCTCCAGCCATGTCCTCATCAACACCCACACCTGTTTAATGGAGCAATCACTGAAAAGAGGTTAGCTGGTCCTTTTAAGGCAGGGCTGCAATGATGTTGAAATGTGTTTTGGGGGATAAAGTTCATTTTCTAGCCAAATATTGACTTTGCAAGTAATTGCTGTTAAGCTGATCACTCTTTATAACATTCTGGAGTATATTCAAATTGCCATTATAAAAAGTGAAGCAGTAGACTTTGTAAAAAATTAATATTTGTATCATTCTCAAAACTTTTGGCCATGACTGTAGGTACGTCCCACAGCTAATTCTAGTTGTGTTGTCAGTTTAGGGGTCTAAAAACCTCTCTGGGTGTCTGGTTGCCTAGCCTATTTCTCTGTTTTCCTCCTCGGTTACCGAATCATAACAGAATCACCGGCCCTACTGTAGATTCTAGGGTACTTTAAAGAAGGAAAGAATAGTAAAAAAAAAAAAAAAAGTGTCAGAATTTTTTATATATTTATTCCTTTTTTCTCTGGGGGCGTAGGAGGACTTTTTCTTCAATGAATACTAAGCATTTGTCTGATCGTGTTGACGAAGCAGCTCGCTGCTGAAGTTCGGAGGATTTCTGCCATCTCGCTCAGTTGTCTACTGTAGAACCTAAGATTCCTTTTCCTGATTTATTTTCTGGGGATCGGTCTAAATTTTTGAACTGTAAGAATAATTGTAAATTGTTTTTTGCCTTGAAACCTAATTCCTCGGGGAACTCGGTGCAGCAGGTTAAAATTGTCATCTCCCTGTTGCGCGGCGACCCTCAGGACTGGGCTTTTTCCCTGACACCTGGGGATCCTATTTTGGCTAATGTGGATGCTTTTTTTTCAGGCGCTGGGGTTGTTGTATGATGAACCTAATGTTATTGATCAAGCTGAGTAAACCTTATTGGCATTGAACCAGGGTCAGGAAGCGGCAGTTATATTGTCAGAAATTCCGAAAGTGGGCGGTCCTTACTAAATGCAACGATGAAGCCCTAGTGGCTCTTTTTCGAAAGGTCTGGCAGAGGCTGTAAAAGATGTTATGGTGGGATTTCCTGCCTCCTCTGGTATCATTGACTCTATGTTATTAGCCATTCAAATTGACAGACGTTTACTTGAACGTAAAACTATGCGAGAGGCGGTGTCGTCTTTCGAACAAACCTCTGAGCCCATGCAGTGTGATAGGGTTGTTTTCTAGGGCTCAACGTCAAGAATTTAGAAGGCGTAATAAGTTGTTCTTCTTATACTATTTCCGTCTGCCCTAAGCGGAAAAAACGTTTTGTTCACTCATTTGTTTTTGGGCAATGTACAGCCTAAATTCCTCTTGACGGTCACTTTGATCTGCTCCTTGTCTTCATTTTCTGCTCAGGCTTTTGTTGATTCGGAGCAGCCCTGAACCTGATGGATTTTGACTTTGCCAAACGTTTGTGGTTTTCCCATGGTACCCCTGCAGACTCCTTTTCCTTTGAGGGTATTGATGCTACCTCTTTAGCGGAGAATAAACCCAGTTTTGGACCCAGGTGATAATGCGGGTAGCCCCAGACCCAAGAGAATTGTAAATTTTTGGTGTTACATAATTTACATGACATTATTGTACTGGGTTTTCCTTGGTTGCAGACCCAAATCCTGTTCTGGATTTGAAGTCTGTGTCTCTGGTTAGTTGGGGTTGTCAATGTGTTCTTAGTGGGCACTCCTGTTTTCTCTACCTCTCCCAGTTCTCAGGATGTCCCTGACTATTTGGCTGATTTCTCTGATGTGTTTAGTGAGAGTAAGTCTGCGTCCTTGCCTCCTCACAGGAGTTATGATTGCGCGATCGAGTTAGTGCCCGGTTGTAAATTTCCCAAGGGTCGGCTCTTCAATTTATCTGTACCCGAATATGATGTATGTGTTTTTATATCAAAGAGTCATTGGAGAAGGGCCATATCAGACCGTCCTCTTCTCTTTAGGTGCCGGCTTTTTCTTTGTGGCCAAGAAGGATGGCTCATTGAGGCCATGTATTGACTATCGTCTCCTTAATAGATCACTGTTAAATACAGTATCTGTTACCCCTGATTTCCGATTTATTCTCCAGAGTGAAGGTGCTAGTTTGTTTACCAAGCTTGATCTTAGGGGGGAAAACGGCATTTAATACTCCTGAGGGGCATTTTGAGTACCTAGTGATGACTTTTGGGCTCACTAATGCCCCTTCCGTCTTCCAATCTTTCATGAACATATTTTCCGGGATTTTGTGGACAAGTTTTTGATCGTTTATTGGACGATATTTGATTTTTTTTCCAATGACTGGGATTTTTCTTAGGGTTTTTGCAGGATTACAGACAGTATCCTTTCCTGTCCTGTTTATCCAGACAGTTTGGGCCCCAGCATTTGCTCACTGATTTCCTGCGGTGTGTTTTGTACTTCATCTGTCTCACTGGCAATATATGTTACGTAAATGGGACAGATCGGTAATTGTTATCTTCTATTCTTCATCTTTATTAAATAAGTTTGCCACTGTTGGGCCATAAGAGTGTGACGTGTTGTGCATTCAGAGGACGCCGTTCCAACCTGGAGAGCGCCCGTAATCCTGAGGTAACCTACTGTGACCTGGGGCTGGGATTAAAGCTGTCTGTTCATGTGCAAGGGGCCAGGGTGTGGGCTGACTGTGCTTAGTGGATCGCCCACGACTATCACCTGTGCCCCTTGTTACAGCTATGTCCGTGATGGTGCACCATAGAAGATATCAAAATGGTCCTCCACTAATATGCTGCTGGGTTTTGCCTACAAGAACAAATTAAGCTGGTTTTTATTTCCATCTCCTTACTCTTTTTAGCAAGGGTATTAACCAACCAAGGACTTTGCTTGTGACATCACTATGACAGGTGAAGTGATTGTGTTTGAGCGATACGATACCGCAAGTATCGGGTATCGGCCGATATTAGCTCTATGGCCTTTCGATACTTAGTTCGATATTTTCGTCTTATCGGATACCGGAATCGGATTGTCACTGTCACTGTCAGTGTCCGTCGGTCGGGTTTGTCAGGAGTCAGCGGCACTTACCTGGCAGAAGATCTCCGGCGGTCACGGGCTGGACTGCTTCATGGCCGCCATCATCTTTCCCGGCGGTCACATGCAGTTTCTCGCGATAACTGCAGTGACTGCTGGGTAACCCGGCC
>JARQOD010008221.1:0-36390 GCA_033576555.1 Oophaga sylvatica | reverse complement strand
TTGTCCTTTTCATTTTAGATTTTTGCAAGATTTTTCCCCCTCCCACCCCCCCCCCACAAAACCCAAAACCCCCCCCCCTTCCCCCCCACCCTTTGGCCCATGATTTTTCTCTTTAAATTTTTGGCTAAAATTAAAGCTTGTTTTCAGCGGGGTTTTGCCCCTTTTAGATTTAAAACTTTTGCACGCCCCTTTAAAAATGTTTCACAATGCCCTCAATTGTAAAAAAAAAGTATATCTATAGTTTTTTGTGCTGTTTGGTAGCACTTTTGTATTTTTCCCCACTTTTCGAAAAAGTCACAAATATTTAAAATTTTGGTTTTAAAATATCTGGAAAAGGAAAACCCCATGTTAAAAAATAAAAAAAATTTAAGATAAATCAATTTAAAATTAAAAAAAAAAAGGGGGCAAATAAAGAAATTTAAGAAAGGGTACAAACAAAAAAGTCTTTGTGGGAACCACTTTTACTACAAGTAATGATGAGTCGACCCTTTGTGTGCTGCCATGCAAAGTCCACACGTGCAGCAACGTATGCTTAGTGGACTAGGTTTTTGTCCTGATGAAGAGGTCCTGTGTTGACCTCGAAATGCGTTGACTCTGTAAACCTGCTAAAATAAAGTTTTCAAGGAAAATATTTGTTGGATATAATTATCAGCAGCGCATCCAGTGACACTTCACCCGGATATGTTCTTTCTATAAGTCCTTTGGACTCGTGTCGTGCAGCAGCTGATATATGTGTTTGATACATGTTGCTTTGTTGCAACACCACTGGGTGAACAGATCCATGTTGGTTTCTGTGTTTTTACATTTTTATATTTAAAACCCTACTGTGCGCTCTTCCTTTTCACAGTTTTACTTACTACTACAAATCCGAAAAAAACACGGAAATTTTTATCGCCATAAAGTAATTCAAATTTTTATTTCAAATAATACAAAGCAACAATGCTAAAAAATATATAGGAATTGGGACAATAATACAAATGAAAGCTGCAAATTAATTCAGGATATAGAAAAGTACAAAAAAGTTCATTGCACAGAAATAATTTTTATGATTAGCAAATGGAAAGCAACCTCCAAATGATAAAAAAGATTGAATAAATAGAAAATCTAAACCTCATGTGTAATTAAACAAATTACCGTATTTTTCGGACTATAAGACGCTCCAGACCATAAGACGCACCCCAAATGTTGGGGTGAAAATAGCAGAAAAAAGATTTTTACAATATGGGGGTCCGTCTTATTGTCCGAATTTTAAGGTACCTGAGGGCCGGCGGTGGTACAGCAGGGGTTGCAGCAGTGGTGTGGCAGAGGTGCGGTGATGCTGATACTCACCTTCCTCAGGTATGGTGACGCAGCGGCACAGAGAGCAGAGCTGGGTTTTTGGCAGTGGTGTGGCGGTGGCAGAGGTGCGGCATTGCAGAGGCACGGTGTTATGATTTGGTAGCTGAGGAGAGCAGGCAAAAAGGAAATACACCACAGCAGTTGGAAACTATGAGACTGCAGTACCCTGACTAACCACCACAACTAGATGCAACCGTGGAGCATTCCTACGTTGGTCCTAGACGCCTCGTCACAGCCTGAGAAACTAACTACACCTAAAGATAGAAAGAGGAAAGCTATCTGCCCCGGAGCAGATCCCCAAAGAACATAGAAAGCCCCCAAAATGTAATGGCGGTTAGACAAGAAGAAATACTGACACAGACAGAAAATAGTATGAGAAACGTTGGGGCCCAAACTTACTAAATAGAAAAGGATAGGGAAGGGCACTTACTGCAATCCCAAAAAACCCTGAAAAGCACCAACTCTACTAATTTCAAAAACACCTGAGATCACACGACCTCTACCACCTAAATTAGTTCTCTGGTGTAACCAAAAACAAAACAGCAGCCACTGAAAAAACTGGAAAAAGCAAATGTACAAACATCAGTGGCTGAACTGAACTGAGAGGGCAAAAGCCCCCAGAGGGGACCCTGAAGGCCCCCACAGAAGTGCAGGACAAAATGCAAAAATCAAGCACAAAAACAAAAAGAAGAAAATGTCTTATCTGTTAGCAGGAGATTCAGACACGACACAGCAGGCTACCAAGGAAACAGGAATCAAGGATTGAGACCAGAACAATTGATCACCGGCAACCCTGATGGGAAGGCGACTCCCTTATATAAGACCAGTCAGTAACACCTGATTCCCAATCCTCACAATCTTCACTGGACAGTCCAGTACCATTTGTAACCACCAGAGGGAGCTTCTGCTCAGAACTCATTTCCAGCCTATTCACAACAGTACCCACCCTTGAGGAGGGGTCACCGAACCCTCATTTGAGCAACCAGGTCGGTCAGGATGAGTTCTATGATACGCACGGATGAGTCTCCTAGCATGGATGTCCGAAGCAAACACCCAAGAATTGTCTTCCTGACCATAACCTCTCCATTTAACCAAATACTGGAGTTTCCGTCTAGAAAAACGAGAATTCAATATTTTCTCAACCACATACTCCAGATTGCCCTCAACCAAAACAGGGTCAGGAGGCACAGTAGTAGGAACCACTGGCTCAACAAACCTCTTCAACAAGGACTTGTGGAACACGTTATGGATCTTAAATGTCCCTGGAAGAAGCAAACGAACAGAAACAGGATTAAGAATCTCCATGATCTTAAAAGGTCCAATGAACCTAGGCTTAAATTTAGGAGATGCCACTCTCATAGGAATATTTCTTGAGGACAACCAGACCAAGTCCCCCACTTTAAACCGAGGACCATCAGTCCTATGCCGGTTAGCAAACCGCTGGGACCTCTCCTGAGAGAGGGACAACCTCTCCACTACCTGGTCCCAAATCTGTTGCATACGCTCCACAACAGAGTCAACACCTGGACAGACAGAAGCCTCCGTCTGTCCTGAAGAAAATCGAGGATGAAACCCAGAATTACAGAAAAATGGAGACATCAAAGTGGCAGAGCTAGCCCTATTATTAAGAGCAAACTCAGCCAAAGGCAAAAAGAGACCCAGTCATCCTGATCAGCAGACACAAAGCATCTTAGATAAGTCTCCAATGTCTGGTTTGTTCTCTCAGTTTGACCATTGGTCTGAGGATGAAACGCCGAGGAGAAAGACAATTGAACACCAATTTTAGAACAAAAGGTCCTCCAAAATCTGGAAACAAACTGGACTCCTCTGTCAGACACAATGTTCTCAGGAATGCCGTGTAAACGAACCACGTGCTGAAGGAACAAAGGCACCAATTCAGAGGAGGAAGGCAACTTAGGTAATGGCACAAGATGTATCATCTTGGAAAACCTATCGCAAATCACCCAGATGACGGTCATTCTCTGAGAAACAGGGAGGTCGGAAATGAAATCCATAGAGATATGGGTCCATGGTCTCTTGGGCACAGGTAATGGCATCAACAAACCACTAGAACGAGAGCAAGGCTTGGAGCGAGAGCAAGTCCCGCAGGACTGCACAAACTCCCTGACATCACGAGACAAGGTAGACCACCAAAAGGACCGACTAACCAAGTCTCTGGTACCAAAAATTCCGGGATGACCGGCCAACGTGGAACAATGAATCTCAGACATTACACTCTTTTTCCACTGGTCCGGGACAAACAATTTCCCAACAGGGCAGCGCTCGGGCTTATCCTCCTGACACCCCTCCAGAGCCAGTCTCAAATTGGGCGAGATGGCGGAAAGAACTACACCCTCTTTCAAAATAACAGAAGGATCAGATAACTCAGGAGAGTCCGCCAGGAAACTCCTCGAGAGGGCATCCGCCTTAATATTTTTAGTGCCAGGAAGAAATGAAACCACAAAATTAAAACGTGTGAAAAACAAGGCCCACCTGGCCTGTCTAGGATTAAGTCGCTTGGCAGATTCCAGATAAACTAGATTCTTATGGTCCGTAAGGACCACCACCTGATGTTTGGCTCCCTCCAGCCAATGTCTCCACTCTTCAAAAGCCCACTTCATGGCTAATAACTCCCGATTACCCACGTCATAATTACGTTCAGTAGGAGAAATTTTTCGAGAGAAAAAGGCACAAGGGTTACTTTTAGAGGTCTCTGGATCTCTTTGGGACAAAACGGCACCTGCCCCAATTTCAGAGGCATCAACCTCCACCTGAAATGGTAGAGAAACATCAGGCTGCCGTAGAACAGGAGCAGAAGTGAATCTCTGCTTAAGTTCCTGAAATGCAGAGACTGCCTCAGGAGGCCAATTCACCACATCAGAACCCTTCTTGGTCAAATCAGTTAATGGTTTAACAATAACAGAGAAATTACCAATAAATTTACGATAAAAATTGGCAAAACCCAAGAATCTTTGAAGAGCCTTTAATGAAGTAGGCTGGACCCAATCACAGATGGCCTGAACCTTGACCGGGTCCATTTCAATAACAGATGGGGACAAAATGAATCCCAGAAATGAGATCCTCTGAACGCCAAAAAGACACTTTGATCCCTTCACATACAGAGCATTCTCTCTCAAAATCTGGAACACAGTCCGAACATGTTTTACATGAGAGTCCCAGTCATTGGAAAAAAATCAAGATATCATCCAAATAAACAATCAGAAATGTATCCACAAAATCCCTGAAAATGTCATTCATGAAGGACTGGAAGACAGAAGGAGCATTAGTGAGCCCAAAGGGCATCACAAGGTACTCAAAATGCCCTTCAGGGGTATTAAATGCCGTCTTCCATTCATCCCCGTGCTTAATGCGAATAAGGTTATATGCCCCCTGAGGTCAAGCTTGGTAAACCAAGTAGCGTTTTTCACCCTGGAAAACAGATCAGAGATCAAGGGTAAAGGATATTGATATTTCACAGTAATATTGTTCAAGAGACGATAATCAACACACGGCCTTAATGAACCATCCTTTTTGGCCACAAAGAAAAACCGGCACCTAAGGGTGAAGAGGATGGTCTGATATGACCCTTCTCCAATGACTCCTTGATATAAGACCGCATAGCGTCATGTTCAGGTACAGACAAGTTAAAAAGGCGACCTTTAGGGAATTTACTACCAGGCACTAATTCAATAGCGCAGTCATAGCTCCTATGGGGAGGTAAGGATGCAGATTTACTTTCGCTAAACACATCAGAAAAATCAATCAAAAAGTCAGGAACATCCTGAGCCGGGGGGAGGCAGAAAAAACAGGAGTGTTGGTATTAACACATTGGCAGCCCCAACTGGTAACAGACACAGATTTCCAATCCAAAACAGGAGTATGAGATTGTAACCAAGGGAAACCCAGTACGATAATGTCATGCAGATTATACAGAACCAAAAATTTGCAACTCTCCTGACGATCAGGTTCTACCCTCATTATCACCTGAGTAGAGAACTGAGGTTTATTCTCAGCCAAAGGGGTAGAATCGATCCCCAGTAGGGGAATAGACTTCCGTAGGGGTATCAAGGGAAACCCACAACGTTTAGCAAAATCAAAATCCATCAGGTTAATAGCTGCTCCAGAATCAACAAAAGCCTGAGCAGAAAATGAGGACAGAGAGCATATCAGGGTCACAGTTAATAAAAACTTAGTCTGAACACTACCCAAGACAACTGAGCGCGCAAAACGTCTTCCCCGCTTAGGGCAGACTGAAATAGCATGAGAGGCATCACCACAGTAGAAACATAACCCATTGCGCTTTCGAAATTCATGACGCTGTGCCCCAGAAACCACTCTATCATACTGCATGGATTCAGAAGCAGGTTCACAAGGCAACATTATTCCACGCATACCTTTCCGCTCACGCAAACGTCTGTCAATTTGAATCGCTAATGACATAGAATCATTGAGACCAGAGGGAACAGGGAATCCCACCATAACATCCTTTACATTATCTGACAGTCCCTTCCGAAAAAGAGCTGCCAAAGCGTCGTCATTCCATTTGGTCAGGACTGCCCACCTACGGAATCTCTGACAGTATAACTCAGCGTCCTCAAGCCCCTGACTTAATGCCAACAAAGTTTTTTCAGCTTGATCAGTGACATTAGGCTCATCGTACAATAACCACAAAGCCTGAAAAAACGCATCAACATCACTCAAAACAGGATCCCCAGGTGTCAGGGAAAAAGCCCAATCCTGAGGGTCGCCGCGCAGGAGAGAGATGACAATTTGAACCTGCTGCGCTGCGTTCCCTGAGGACTTAGATTTTAAGGCAAAAAACAATTTACAGTTATTTTTGAAATTCAGAAATTTTGCTCGATCCCCTAAAAACAAATCTGGCATGGGAATCCTAGGTTCCACAACAGGCAACCTAGCAAGATAGGTAGCAATACTCCGAACTTCAGTGGCAAGCTGATCCACACGGCCAGACAACTGTGCAAACTCCATTGAGAGAGAAAAAAAATCCTCCTCAGCACCCAGAGATACAGAGGGAAAAAAAAAATGCAACAAACAGAAAAAAAATAAAAAATCTCTGACAACTCTGACAACTTTTTTTTCTTTCCACAATATTTTTCCCTTCTGTGAGTACCATATAATTTTCAGTTTTGGCCGGTGATACTGTTATGATTTGGTAGCTGAGGAGAGCAGGCAAAAAGGAAATACACCAGAGCAGTTGGAAACTATGAGACTGCAGTACCCTGACTAACCACCACAACTAGAGGCAGCCGTGGAGCGTTCCTACATTGGTCCTAGACGCCTCGTCACCGCCTGAGAAACTAACTACACCTAAAGATAGAAAGAGGAAAGCTATCTGCCCCGGAGCAGATCCCCAAAGAACATAGAAAGCCCCCAAACATGTAATGGCGGTTAGACAAGAAGAAATACTGACACAGACAGAAAATAGTATGAGCAAACGTTGGGGCCCAAACTTACTAAATAGAAAAGGATAGGAAGGGCACTTACTGCAATCCCAAAAAACCCTGAAAAGCACCAACTCTACTAATTTCAAAAACACCTGAGATCACACGACCTCTACCACCTAAATTAGTTCTCTGGTGTAACCAAAAACAAAACAGCAGCCACTGAAAAAACTGGAAAAAGCAAATGTACAAACATCAGTGGCTGAACTGAACTGAGAGGGCAAAAGCCCCCAGAGGGGACCCTGAAGGCCCCCACAGAAGTGCAGGACAAAATGCAAAAATCAAGCACAAAAACAAAAAGAAGAAAATGTCTTATCTGTTAGCAGGAGATTCAGACACGACACAGCAGGCTACCAAGGAAACAGGAATCAAGGATTGAGACCAGAACAATTGATCACCGGCAACCCTGATGGGAAGGCGACTCCCTTATATAAGACCAGTCAGTAACACCTGATTCCCAATCCTCACAATCTTCACTGGACAGTCCAGTACCGTTTGTAACCACCAGAGGGAGCTTCTGCTCAGAACTCATTTCCAGCCTATTCACAACAGCACGGTGGGCGGCGTGCACTTGAGCAGGGTCCCTTCCTCAGGTGTGGTGACGCCGGGTTTGTGGCAATGGTGTGGCGGTGGCAGAGGTGCGGCTTTGTAGAGGCACGGTGGTCGGCGTGCACCTGAGCAGGGTCCCTTCTTAAGGTGGTGAGGTGACGCCGTGGCACGGAGGGCAGACAGGAGTGCAGAGCCGGGTTTGTAAGTGGTGGCGGCCATCTTCCTGAGGAGGTGTGTGCGCAGAGTACTCTGCTTCCTGGGTCCTCAGGAAAATGGCCGCCGCGATCTCTATCTGCGCACATGAGGCCTACCGCGGCCATTTTCCTCAAGCCACAGTAAGCAGAGTACTCTATATCAGCGCATGCGCCGCCTCATGAAGATGGCCGCCACCACCGGCAATCCCGGCTCTGCACTCCTGTCTGCTCTCCGTGCCGCGGCGTCAGCTCACCACCTGAGGAAGGGACCCTGCTCAGGTGCACGCCGCCCACCGCACCTCTACAAAGCCGCACCACTGCCGCAACCCCCGGTAAGCCTGCGTTCGGGCTATAAGACGCACACCCCATTTTCCTCACAATTTTTTTGGGGGAAAAGTGCGTCTTATAGTCCGAAAAATACTGTAAGGTGCATATGCAAAGACACAGTCAGCTTAATTGGGGGATAGAAATCCTAAATTTACAAGCAAGTGCTACATTTAATCAGAAAAATAGGGTTCAGTATTTCAAATCAAAGCATATTTAGTGCCAAAAGCTAATTGAATAAAGTGCATGTGCAAAAAAGAGGTAGTTCAATAATGAATTCATTAAAGCGATGGGCTAATACATAAAGCATGTGCAAAATTTAGCTGATTTAATGAAATAGATAAATAGAAAAATCCAAATGCTGATCTATATAGTGTGCTAGTAAGGATGATGGTATATATCTGAAGGCTTTAATACCTGTGCGTGAAGCTTATTCTTCTGCAGCGATGGTGATTTATCACAATGATGTAAGAGATAAAAAAATCTGTTTTATTATAAAAATAAAACATGAAATATTTTCATTTGCAACTTTTCCATATCTTACATTTAATAAATTTGCGTTTGTGAATGGAAATGACGTAATTTGCTTTGCACAGTGATTACCACAACACTAAAACTAAAGTCATGTTGATCTTTGGTTAAAAAACTGTTAATAGTCCCGGGGCTCTCAGGCAGTAACACTAAACCCGATGGCTTGTGACACCGCTACGCTCTGACCCTTGTGGGCTCTGGCGTCCTTTGTGATATCGCACAAGCTGCAACCTTATGTTCTAAGTGTTTTCTAGAGTCACATTCTTATGGGGGATTAACCTTTCTAGAGGATTTCCATCAGGCCATTGCTTATAAACTTCTTATTATTCATGCTTCAAGTGGCACTTGTTAAGTCCTAATCCGGGCGCACAACCAATGTTTACAGACATCACCGATCGTCTACTGCAAATGAAAGGTTTAATGTGCAGAAATACCAAAGTACAGAATGACATAAGGTCTTCCCATCAGGGAAACACCAGTCCTGAGTTAAAGGACTTATCTGCTTTGGACATTTCCATTTTGTCATCAAGGGTCCCCGAAATATAAGGAGTGGGGAAACCCAACAGAAAGTATTCTATTCCCTGATAGCACCACTACAGGGGATCTAAGGCACCATTAACGAGATAGCAACCAAGCTGCATAAATGTACAGCCATTGATCCTGGGCTTTAGTCATGCTCCATTATAAATAGACTTAAACTTAAAAGTTCAGGGTTCATACCGAATACTTAGTGTCCGGTGCTAAACTCCGGACACTGACTTCTCCTGGAAGTCCATTGTAATGTTCTGAGTTCCAGGGGAAGTCTGTTGCAGAGATGGATAGAGAGAGATTGACTTTTTTCCAACTCAAAAGTTTGGGTCCCCATTGTTTTCAATGGGATTCTGGTTCAGTTCAGATACAGTTCTTCTATCCAAATCGAACTTTGGAATAAACTTCAGGTCAGTTACCAGAATCCGAATGTCGTCAGGTCCATTCATCCCTAATTATAAATTTAAAGTGCACCTGTCAGTAGGATTGTGCTCAGTAACCTACAGACAGTGTCAGGTTGGCGTCGTTATACTGATTAAAATGATATCTTGGTTGAAGAAATCCGTCTTTACTTAGCACAATCCTGATGACAGGTTAACTTTAAGATTCAGGATAAAAATTCCTGTACTTGACAGATACAGAAGACAGGAGCGGTTTAATTCTGCTTCTGTCTTCTCTTTGACAGGTCCATGGCAATCAGTGAATAGAAACTGATGCTTCCGTAAGACCCGTCAATCACATAATCGCTGGGTGCCTTTTCTGCATAGGAGAGCTTCTCGGTCCTTGCAGACCCAGATCAGCTCTGCTAGTAACTTCTCTAACTTTAGGGGGCTGTTTTCATCAGTAAGTGGGGCACATGTGGCTGCTGCAGTAACAGTAGAAAAATTAACAATAGAGCAAAAAAAGGATGAAATTATGTCCCCTAGAAATCTTTTTTGATTTCCTTGCAAATAATATTACATATATGTTTATATTTTTCTGTGCATCTTTTATTATACAGTGGTGGCCAAAAGTATTGGCACCCCTGCAATTCTGTCAGATAATACTCATTTTCTTCCTGAAAATGATTACAAACACAAATTCTTTGGTATTATTATCTTCATTTAATTTGTCTTCAATGAAAAAACACAAAAAGAATTGACCTAAAGCCAAATTGGATATAATTCCACACCAAACCTAAAAAAGGGAGTGGACAAAAGTATTGGCACTGTTTGAAAAATCATGTGATGCTTCTCTAATTCGTGTAATCACCAGCACCTGTAACTTACCTGTGGCACCTAACAGGTGTTGGCAATAACTAAATGACACTTGCAGCCAGTTAACATGGATTAAAGTTGACTCAACCTCTGTCCTGTGTCCTTGTGTGTACCACATTGAGCATGGAGAAAAGAAAGAAGACCAAAGAACTGTCTGAGAACTTGAGAAACCAAATTGTGAGGAAGCGTGAGCAATCTCAAGGCTACAAGTCCATCTCCAAAGACCTGAATGTTCCTGTGTCTTCCGTGCGCAGTGTCATCAAGAAGTTTAACCCCTTAATGACCGCCGATACGCCTTTTAACGGCGGTCATTAAGGGTACTTAAACCACAGCGCCGTTAATTAACGGCGCTGTGGAAAAAGTGAATAGCGCCCCCCAGAGGCGCATTTTCTCCGGGGTCTCGGCTGCCGGGGGTAGCCGAGACCCCAGAGAACATGAATCGGGTCGGTTTTTACCGACACCGATGTTGCGATCGCCGTTATTAACCCTATAACGGCAACCGCAACAAAAAAAAAAAAAAAACAATGTGCCATTTAATTTCTCCGTCCTCTGATGTCATCGGACATCAGAGGACAGAGAAAAAGGGTCCCCGGGACCCCCACTGTGGCCCCCGAACCCTCTTCATGGCCCCAGGGCCCTCCGGTGTCCCCCGGTGCCGGCGCCATGCTTTAAAATGGCGGGCGCACGAGTGGTGCGCCCGCCGCGAGGAGACGGGGGGGATGGGCGATTTTCTCTGGGGTCTCGGCTGCCTGGGGTAGCCGAGACCCCAGAGAACATAATAGGGGCCCCCCCAGTCACCACTCTTTTGCGATCGCCATATACTGGCGATCGCAAAAGAGAAATCACAGCCGCGATCCTGCCTGTAAATTTCTCTCCCCTCTGATGTGATTGCACATCAGAGGGGAGAGAAATAGTGTCCCGGGACCCCCGATCTCACCCCCCCCATACCTGCAGGGGTCCCGTGTCCTCCGATCCCCCCCTGTGCGGTCCGATCCTCCCCCTCGACTCCGGTCCTCCCCCTGGCCTCCGTTCAGCCGGTGTCTCCTTCCAGTAAAAAAAAAAATGGCGGGCGCATGCGCAGTGCGCCCGCTGAATCTGCCTGGCGGCAAATTCAAAAAATCATTCATTCATTCTCTAAAAGTACATTTTGATCACTGTGATAAACTATCACAGTGATCAAAATAAAAAAACAGTACATAAACCCCCCCCTATATCACCCCCTTGGTTAGGGACAAATAATAAAATAAAGAAATGTTATTTATTTTCATTTTTCCATTAGGGTTAGGGTTATAATTAGGGTTATAATTAGGGTTAGGGTTATAATTAGGGTTAGCATTAGGGTTAGGGTTACTATTATAAGGCTGGGTTCATATTGCGTTATGGCAGTCCGTTAGACGGACTGCGTTACACCGCGGTATAACGCGGTGTAACGCAGTCCGTTAGCGCTGCCATTCACCCCCATTTGAGGGCGCATCGCGACGCATGCCGTAAAGCGGCATGCGTTTGCGACGTGCCGCCATTCAGTGACGGAGCCTCGGACGCAGCCTGCAGCGTCTGGGCTCCGTCACCGCTAGCGCAGATGAATCATCGTTGATTCCTCTGCGCTAGCGGGTATAGCATAATGCTATCGCGTTATGCTATACCGTTTACCAGCCCGTCAACGCTATGTGTTGAATGGGCTGGTAAAACGCAATATGAACCCAGCCTTAGGGTTAGGGTTAAAATTAGGGTTAGGGTTGGAATTAGGGTTAGGGTTACAACTAGGGTTAGGGTTACAACTAGGGTTAGGGTTACAATTAGGATTAGAGTTAGAATTAGGGTTGGTATTAGGGTTAGGGTTGAGATTAGGGTTAGGGGTGTGTTGGAGTTAGGGTTGGAGCTAGAATTGAGGGGTTTCCACTATTTAGGCACATGAGGGGGTCTCCAAAAACGCCGTGGCGTTCAAAAAGTCAAATGGCGCTCCCTCCCTTCCGAGTCCTGCCGTGCGCCCAAACAGTGGTCCCCCCCCACATATGGGGTATCAGCGTACTCAGGACAAATTGGACAACAACTTTTGTGGTCTAATTTCTCCTGTTACCCTTGGGAAAATAAAAAATTGGGGACTAAACGATCAGGTTTGTGGAAAAAATATGATTTTTTATTTTCACGCCCGGGCGTTATAAACTTCTGTGAAGCACTTGGGGGTTCAAAGTGCTCACCACACATCTAGATAAGTTCCTTAGGAAGTCTAGTTTCCAAAATGGGGTCACTTGTGGGGGGTTTCCACTGTTTAGACACATTAGGGCCTCTATAAACGCGACATGGCGTCCAGCCAATTCTGCGTTGAAAAAAGTCAAACGGTGCTCCTTCCCTTCCAAGCTCTGCCATGCACCCAAACAGTGGTTTACCCCCACATATGGGGTATCAGCGTACTCAGGACAAATTTTACAAAAACTTTTGGGGTCTTGTTACCCTTGGGAAAATAAAAATTGGGGTGAAAAGATCGTTTTTGTGGAAAAAATATGATTTTTTATTTTCACGGCTCTAAGTTACAAACTTCTGTGAAGCACTTGGAGGTTCAAAGTGCTCACTACACATCTAGATAAGTTCCTTAAGGGGTCTAGTTTCCAAAATGGGGTCACTTGTGGGGGGTTTCCACTGTTTAGGCACATCAGGGGCTCTCTAAACGCGACATGGCGTCCAGCCAATTCTGCATTGAAAAAGTCAAACGGCGCTCCTTCCCTTGCGACCTCTGCCGTGCGCCCAAAAGTGGTTTACCCCCACATATGGGGTATCGGCGTATTCAGGAGAAATTGCACAACAAATTTTGTGGTTCATTTTTTCTTTTAACACTTGTGAAAATAAAAAAAATTGGTTCCGAAGTAAAGCTTTTGCAAAAAAAGTTAAATGTTAATTTTTTCCTTCCACATTGATTCAGTTCCTGTGAAGCATGTAAAGGGTTAATAAACTTCTTGAATGTGGTTTTGAGCACCATGAGGGGTGCAGTTTTTAGAATGGTGTCCATTTTGGGTATTTTCTATCATATAGACCCCTCAAAGTGACTTCAAATGTGATGTGGTCCCTAAAAAAAAATGGTGTTGTAAAAATGAGAAATTGCTGGTCAACTTTTAACCCTTATAACTTCGTAACAAAAAAAAATGTTGTTCCCAAAATTGTGCTGATGTAAAGTAGACATGTGGGAAATGTTATTTATTAAGAAATTTGTGTGACATATCTCTCTGATTTCAGGGCATAAAAGTTGAAAATTTGAAAATTGCTAAATTTTCAAAATTTTCGCCATGTTTCCGTTTTTTTCATAAATAAGCGCAAGTCAGATAAAAAATTTTTTACCACTAACATGAAGTACAATATGTCACGAAAAAACAATCTCAGTATCAGCTGGATTCGTTAAAGCATTCCAGAGTTATAACCTCATAAAGTGACAGTGGTCAGAATTGTAAAAATTGGCCCGGTCATTAAGCTGCAAAATGGCTCTGTCACTAAGGGGTTAAAGCCCATGGCACTGTGGCTAACCTCCCTAGATGTAGAAGGAAAAGAAAAATTGACAAGAGATTTCAACGCAAGATTGTGTGGATGGTGGATAAAGAACCTCGACTAACATCCAAACAAGTTCAAGCTGCCCTGCAGTCCGAGGGTACAGCAATGTCAACCCGTACTATCCGTCGACGTCTGAATGAAAAGGGACTGTATGGTAGGATACCCAGGAAGACCCCACTTCTTACCCCGAGACATAAAAAAGCCAGGCTGGAGTTTGCCAAAACTTACCTGAGAAAGCCTAAAACGTTTTGGAAGAATGTTCTCTGGTCAGATGAGACAAAAGTCAAGCTTTTTGGGAAAAACCATCAACATAGAGTGTCCAGGAAAAAAAAGGAGGCATTCAAAGAAAAGAACACGGTCCCTACAGTTAAACATGGCGGAGGTTCCCTGATGTTTTGGGGTTGCTTTGCAGCCTCTGGCACTGGACTGCTTGACCGTGTGCATGGCATTATGAAGTCTGAAGACTACCAACAAATTTTGCAGCATAATGTAGGGCCCAGTGTGAGAAAGCTGGGTCTCCCTCAGAGGTCATGGGTCTTCCAGCAGGACAATGACCCAAAACACACTTCCAAAAGCACTATAAAATGGTTTGAGAGAAAGCACTGGAGACTTCTAAGGTGGCCAGCAATGAGTCCAGACCTGAATCCCATAGAACACCTGTGGAGAGATCTCAAAATGGCAGTTTGGAGAAGGCAACCTTCAAATATCAGGGACCTGGAGCAGTTTGCCAAAGAAGAATGATCTACAATTCCAGCAGAGCATTGTAAGAAACTCATTGATGGTTACCGGAAGCGGTTGTTCGCAGTTATTATGGCTAAAGGTTGTGCAACCAAGTATTAGGCTGAGGGTGCCAATACATTTGTCTGGCCCATTTTTGGAGTTTTGTGTGAAATGATCAAGAATTTGATGTTTGCTTCATTCTCTTTTGTATTTTTTCCTTGCAAGCAAATTAAATGAAGATAAAAATAGCAAATAATTTGTGATTGCAGTCATTTTCAGGAAGACACTGAGTATTATCTGACAGAATTGCAGGGGTGCCAATACTTTTGGCCACCACTGTATATATGCCATTGCTCCTGCTGGCTCTACTGGATCTGCTGTAACAACAGCCTGTTGTTCTCTTGCTGTTGCGACTGGACCAGTGGTTTCAGCAGGTCCTCCTTTTTGTCTGGCGATGCTTGCTGGCTTGCGACAGACTTAACCCAGGACATGCAGTCCCTCCTGTAGCAGTCGCACGTCTCTGCTGGGAATGCTGCCCGCACGTCTAACACCACTTGTAAGGTTTTACTCACTCGGCTGCAGGTTGAGGTAAGCACAGGAAGCAGTTTATTCGCTCCATAAACCTGCTTAAGTTCAAGTTCAAGTTCAACAAAAGATGGCCTTCTGCGGCACAAAATGAAAATAAACAGAAAAGCAAACAGTTCATATAGCACTGCGGGTCTGCTCGCTCAGGTCAGTGTCTTAGCAAACATACACTGGAGACTTTCATGAGCATGTGCCAAGCAACAGCCTCGATTATATAGGCTGTAACCACACCCAGACCCGCCCATCTCTCATAGCTACTCGCAACCCGGTCCCAAGATGCACCAAACAAACCTCTTAGTGCTTACGTGCATTAAAGACAATACTCCACATTACATCATTGAAAGCAGCCATCTCTGTGTCACATACCTCCCATCGACTACACGGCCATTAGCCTCTTTAGATACCTCCCTCCTCTGCCTAAAGCTGTGGGGCTTGGCACTTTCTACTACCAGACAAGGGATTCTTGAGAGGGCATCAGCATTACCGTATAGCTTCCCTGCTCTATGTTCTACATGGAAGTTGAAATCTTGCAGGGCTAAGAACCAGCGGCTGACCCTAGCATTTTTACTGTTTGTTTCCCTCATCCATCTGAGTGGGGCATGGTCGGTTACCAATCTAAACTTATGTCTTACCAGATAGTACCGTAATGTGTCCGCCCCCCACTTTATGACCAAGCACTCCTCTATGATCGAACAATTCCTCTCACATGAGGAAAGCTTGCTATTCAGGTAGAGAACAGGGTGCTCCTCCCTGTGTATCTCCTAAAAACGGACTGCTCCTAAACCGACATCTGAGGCGTTTGTTTGGAGTACAAACTCTTTCTTAAGTCGGGGGCCACCAGAACCGGCTGTTTACACAGAGCTCCTTTCATTTTTTGAAATGGTGTCTCTGCCTCTTCAGACAATTTGACCATTACTGATTTTGTCCCCTTAAGGAGGTCAGTCAGGGGCGCAGCCATCATAGTGAAGTTTGGGAAGAGCCTCCTGTAGTATCCCACGATCCTCAGGAAGGCTCTAACTTGGTTTTTTAACATTGGTCTTGGCAATGTTTGGATTGCCTCCACTTTACTGATCTGGGGTTTTATCTCGCCTCTCCCCACTACATATCCCAGGTACTTTGCTTCTTCTTTCCCCAAGGCACATTTCTTTGGGTTCATTGAAAACCCTACCTTCCTTAGAGCATCAAACAACGCCTGGACCTTTTCCAGATGACTCTCCAAGCACTGGCTGAAGATGACAATATCGTCCAGGTATTTCGCTGCGTATTGCTTATGGGGTGAAAGAAGTCTATCCATAGCTCTCTCGAAGGTTGCCGGGCCCCCTGCAGTCCAAACGGCATCCGGACATACTGGAAGCATCCATTCGGCGTAGAAAACGCAGTCTTCTCCTTGGCTCCCTGTGCCATGGGGATCTGCCAATAGCCCTATGTCAAATCCAAGGTGGTTATGTACCTTGCGGGCCCAAGTCTCTCGATGAGCTCATCGAGGCGTGGCATGGGATATGCGTCAAACTTGGAAACCTCATTCAACTTCCGATACTTATTGCAGAACCTCCATTCCCCATCGGGCTTTGGGACCAGGACAATCGGGCTTGACCAACCACTCTTAGAGTCCTCAATGACCCCAAATTTCAACATATGCTCCACCTCCTTGGAGATCAGTTCTCGACAGCCCTCCGGAGTCTGATAAGTCTTCACGTTTACACACAAATGTGGCTCTCTCAGAACATCATGTTCTTCGACCTTTGTGCACCCCGGCAATTCCGAGAACAGGTCCTTGTTCTTCTGGAGCAACTCCTGCCACTGCTGTCTTTGGGCCTTCAACAGCATCTCCGCTATGGCAATACCTCCAACCTTGCCTTCTGGCTGGCCCAGCAAGCATGAAGTTTCAGCCGGCTCTCTGTCATGCCATGGTTTGATCCTGTTCACATGGTAGACCAGATATGGTTTCTGTCTTCCTGGTTGATAAATCCTATAGTTTACATCACCAATCTTCTCCACCAACTCATACGGCCCTTGCCATTTGGCCAAGAACTTGCTCTCCACAGTAAGAATTAACACAAGGACTGTCACCTGGATTGAACTGCCTTACTTTGGCTGACCAGTTGTAGACCTTGGCCTGAGCTTCTTGTGCCTTGAGGAGATGTTCTTTTATGATGGGCATCACTTTCGCAATCCCCTGCTGCATCAGTGCCACGTGTTCAATGACGCTTCTGTGGGGTGTGACTTTGGTTTCCCAGGTTTCTTTGACTATATCCAGATCAGTGTCTTAGCAAACACACACTGGAGGCCTCCATGCCTCCAGTCGCAGACCATGTGCCAAACAACAGCCTCCATTATATTGACAAAGCTTTGATAAAGACCATGGTGGTGGTCGAAACGCATAGCTTGTCCTCCAGTGCCATGTGATGTCTGAGGAGCTTATTCATGTTTTTATTTATATGAAATAAAGAAGATATTTTTTATTTACTTGAAGTGAGTCGGAACATTTTTTCTGAATTTCCATGTTGTTCATGTCTCATCAGGACGGGATCCGAGCACCTTCCTTCCAAACGGTGAGCTGGCTTTCTTTGTTTGTATTGTTTTGAACCACACCCAGAGGTGAGGTATGTGGGTAGTCAGACCCACCCATCTCTCATAGCTACCCGCAACCCGGTCCTAGGTGCACCAAACAAACCTCTTAGTGCTTACGTGCACTAAAGAAAATACTCTGGATTATATCACAGAGAGCAGCCATCTCTGTGACACATACCTCCCATCGACTACGCGGCCATTAGCCTCCTTACCATATATATATATGTTCTTATATGTATCTAATAAAAAGCATTTTACATGAAAAAAACTGATTATTTTCATATAAAATACTTTTCATTAGATACATATAAGAAAAGAAACAGACAAACAAAAACTCCCTTCACAGCATTGGTATCTATATGACCATAAATAGCAATAGCACAAAAAGAGGACTTAAAAATCCTCAAAAAATTCAAAATACGGCAAAAAGACTTACCTGCCCAGGCCTCCAACCAAATGCACTATCAGGGTGCAGTGGACCCATATAGTTAAGATGGTGGCAACACAGGTGCAAGAATACTGATGAGACAACCGCTCACAACCTACCAATCCATGGAGAGGGCGGTTGCTTGGTATATTAATGCACAATGAAGACTTGTATGCGGCGCTGTTCACACTATGGCAATACACAGCATCCAGGTAAACATCCTATTAGTTACGCCCTTCTAGTAGATCAGGTGGGCTGCCCAGCGTTATCAAAATGCATCCCATGTGAACAGACACTATGGTTTACAAGACCGAATGGGCCCAACTGCACCCTGATAAATAAAGTGCAAAAAAACACATATAAAAATGTGAGGTATTAGTTGATATTTTGGCCAAAATACGTAAGCTTGTAACCCTCGTCACGGATCCCCAAGCTTTCGAGTCTACTAAATAGCAATAGCACAAAAAGAGGACTTAAAAATCCTCCAGAAATTCAAAAATACAGCAAACAGGCAGAGATGCTTACCTGCCCAGGCCTCCAAACAAACGCACTATCAGGGTGCAGTGGACCCATGTAGTTAAGATGGCGGCAACACAGGTGCAAGAATACCGATGAGACAACCGCTCACAACCTACCAATCCATGGAGGGAGCGGTTGCTTGGTATATTAATGCACAATGAAGACTATATGGGTCCACTGCACCCTGATAGTGCATTTGTTTGAAGGCCTGGGCAGGTGAGCATCTCTGCCTTTTTGCTGTATTTTTGAATTTTTGGAGGATTTTTAAGTCCTCTTTTTGTGCTATTGCTATTTAGTGTTATGACTCGTAAGTGTGGGGATCTGTGACGAGGGTTACGAGCTTACGTATGTTGGCCAAAATATCAACTAATACCTCACTTTTTTATGTGTTTTTTTGCACTTTACTTTTCAGGGTGCAGTTGGGCCTATTCAGTCTTGTAAACTGTGGTGTCTGCTCACATGGGATGCATTTTGATAGCGTTGGGCAGTCCGCCTGATCTAATAGAAGGGCGTAACTAATAGGCTGTTTACCTGGATGCTGTGCATTGCCATAGTGCATTTGTTTGGAGGCCTGGGCAAGTAAGCATTTCTGCCTTTTTGCTGTATCTATATAACTATACTAACCTGGAAAATTCAATGGGTTACTAGGTGTGAAATGTGAGCAGTAAAAAAATGTAGTAGGTAAAAAAAAAATTAAAAAAAACAGTTTTTGTTTATATTTTTGTTGGAATTTTAAAAAAATATACGTTGAATAGTAAGTTACATGTACCCCATAACAGCACCAAAAACAATACAATTTGTCCAGCACAATACAAAGTGTCATAAATAAAAGTATGACAGCTGAAAAATGGAGAAGCAAGCAAAAAAAAATGAAACAAATTGGCTGGTCATTAAGGAAATTCCAGGCTTGATCATTAAGAGCTTAAAAAAACAGTAGAGTGTGTGCATAACCCATGAATGTGCCTGGTCTTCTAGAAAAAAAGACCATCTTTGTAGTTGTTTTCTGCTCTGGCTAATTAATGAGGGCCCAGTACCAGGGACTTCCCTGTATTAACACGCCAGACAATCACTTTACCATGTTCTTCATGCACTTGCATGATTAGGTTAACTTGACAAAAGTAGCAGATTGCATTGGGAGCATATTAATTATTCTTGTGCCGAATGTAAATAGATTAACTTCTTCACTTATTTCCAAGATTGGCACCATATTACACTGGAAGGTGAAGATGTTGATCGTGCTAGAATCATAGAATCACAGAATGTTAGAGTTGGAATGGACCTCCAGGGTCATCATGTCCAACCTCCCCACTCAATGCAGGATTCACTAAACCATCTCAGACAGATATCTGTCCAGCCTCTGTTTGATGACTTCCATTGAAGGAGAACTCACCACCTTTTGTGGCAGCCTGTTCCACTCATTGATCACCCTCACCTTCAAAATGTTTTTTTCTAATATCTAATCTGTATCTTCTCCCTTTCTTGTCTTTCCTTGTGCAAATGATAATAATGATGATCCCTCTACACTGTCACAGCCCTTCAGATATTTGTAGACAGCTATTAAATCTACTCTTAGCCTTCTTTTTTGCAAGCTAAACATTTCCAGATCCTTTAACCATTCCTCGTAGGACATACTTTGCAGTCCGCTCACCATCCTGGTAGCTCTTCTCTGAACTTGCTCCAGTTTTTCAGTGTCTTTTTAAAGCTCTACTCTTATATGGAGTGGTGTCATGCCATAGTCTCCAACCGTTACAAGTGCTGGTTCATGAACACTTTCCCATAGGGAAGGGACACACAGCGGTTTTCTCCACATCCGAGAAAAGTCCCAATTCTTTTGATCACAGTTTGATCAGACTAGCATCAGTTTTTCTCGGATATGGAGAAAAAAAAATAGTTTATACATTTCCATTCTTTTAGTCCGTGAAAATCAGACCTCACTCCAATGTCATCCGAGCGTGGTCCGATTTTTTTCACTGATCCATAGATTTGCATTGCCGATTTTGATCTGAACTGGACATGTCTTCGATTTTTTTCTGTGGCCCACTCGGTCAAAGGAAAAAAATATGACATGTGAACAGCCCATGGACTATCATAGGTACGAGTGCTATCCGTGAAAACCATGGATAGCAGTCAGATGAGAAAATTGGTGGTGTGTGTGAGCCCATAGAGTCATTTTCAGCCTCTTAGATCTCAGGATTTGCTATCCTGCCAAAATCATGGAAAACAATAAAAAATATAAAAACAATAGAAAATAAGAACAGATTAGAAAAAGTTGCATGTTTCAGTCTATGTTTGATACCTATCCCACACTCCCTATGAGGCTGGGTTCATGTATTCATTAAATGAGCAGCGTATCAAACCATGACTGCAGTACAGAAATGGAGGGGACTGAACCACTCCTTTTACTCAAAAGCTTCTTCTGAGAAATGTTTCTTTCACTTCTTTTACAGAACTTGCACTTTTTTGTACATATTCTATTCAGTTATTGAGGCCGATTTGCATTAGATGACTTTTTTAATATCTCAAGTCTTACTGTAGTAAAGGAGGACCATCTACAGTGGTGAACCAAAACAAAGCTTTATCTCTCGAGGATGAGGCTCACTGATATATGAAAACAGTGTCAGGCTGGGTGGTAAAGACACATCAATAACATTGACTATTCAGTTACATGCAAAAATACCTTGACCCTAGTACACAAATTTACTTTTGCTTCTATGTAATATTAAATTTGGGACTTGTTTAGTGAAGTATTAGACTATACCTTTTTCTGCAAAATGTTAATCAGGAGTAAAAGCACTGCTCATTAGCACTCCTTCGCAGCAGCGGCCTACCAGAGGATTCAAATGTCCTCCTGTGGGCCAGTCCGACATGTATGAAACTGTTTCTCCAGTCTGTAGAATAACTTAAGTATCTACAATAAGAGTCTTGTAATTCAGCTTACACTAATCCATATTTTCTGGTAATCTGGTACTTCTTCTGGCAACACAAAAACACAAATGGAAGAGTTGAGTAGAAAAACACTTATAAATCTAAGTTCACACAGAGTTTTTGGAGCAGATATGCTCCAAAATCCTGCTTCAAAAACTTTGAAATCTCTTGCTTTCCTAATAATTTCCCCTTAAGTTCTATTTCCAAAAGGGGTCTTGGGGTTTCCCACTTTTACACTATCCAAAACCGGAATGGGTCCACCTTCTGCAAAAAATCAAAAAAGGGTTTCCTTGATCTCGTCCCAAAAAATGGTTACAAAAATGATCGCTTAAAAAGGAAAATTGACCAAATTTTGGGTTCATTTCTTTTTTTGAAAAATAAAAAAATTGGTTGAGAAAATTTGCAAAAATTAATTGAATTTTTCCCTACTTAAATTCTTTCGGAAGAAGAAATAAACCTGAAAAGAAAGCAAAATTTATTTAAAATGTTTCTTTTGTTTTCAATAAAACCCCCAAAAAAAGGGGTTTGCCCCTAAAAAAAATGGTTTGTATAAGAAATTCCTTAATTTTTAACATAATTTCCTAAAAAATTTTAAATTGTGCGTGTACGTAACATTGGAATTTATTTATTGAAATTTGTTTTGCATTTTCCTCTGTTTTCGGGGTTTTAGTTAAAATTTAAGATCTTTTAAAAAAATCCATTTCGTTTTTTTTTATAAATATTTGCAGTCAATAAAAGTTTTTTACCAAAAATTCAAAGGCAGAAAAAAAAATCTCAGTTAACTGGATTGTTAACTTCCAGATTTAAAACCCCCTAAAGTGACAGTTCAAATTTTGAAAATTTTTTTTTGGAAAATTTTTTCAAAGTTCCATAAAAGGGAAAACCCTCAAAGTAAAAAAGAAAAATTCAAAAATTTAAAAGAAAGATTTTGAGGGTGGAAAAGAACCTACTAAACCAAAATTTCTCTCCCCTCAAAATAAGCGTCCCCCTTAATTACTTAATTAAAAGGGAACTTTGGGTGGGCCCGAAAGGGGGTTTTTTACCCGGAATAAAAAACCTATATTTGAAAAAATTACCTGGAATAAAGTTTGGAAAATTACTTGAAAGATGAGCAAAATTAAGTTTTAAAACCATCCAAATGTAAAAAAAAGGACTTTTTAAAAAAGAACGGTCCTCAGTTTAAACTCGGAGGTTCCAGTTTTGGGGTTTTTGGAGTCGGGCACTGGCGTTGCCCGGGAAAGCATTGAACTGAACTCCCCAAATTTCACAAAATTAGGCCAATTGGAGAAATTTGGGTCCTCCCTCAGAGCGGGTTTTTTTCCCACCAGGAAAACCAAAAAACATTTCCCAAAGCAATAAATTTAAAATAACCTGAGACTTAATGAAAAGAAATGATTTGGAATTTTCCCTGAAACATTGGGGGTTCAACTTGGCATTTAAAGGGCGATTAAAATTCGATTGGAGCCTTATAAAGAAGAATATCTCACCCCCAGAATTTTTAAGAAATTTTTTACCGAAGGTTGTTTCGAGTTAAGGAAGGGGTTTTCAACCAGAAGGCATGCCAATTTTGTCGGCCTCTTTTTGGGGGTTTGGGAAATGAAAATTTGGAGGTCTTAAAACTCTAAATTTTTTTTACAAAAATTTTAAAAGAAATGAAATTATGATGGGGCCGCCATTTTCAGGAAAACAACTTGTACTATTTGGTTGGGGGTGCCAATTTTTTTATTTTAATAGTTGTTGTTTTTTAGAATTTGCTTGAAAAAAAAAGATTGGTTCTTTTTATTGGCATTGAATTTCCATTTGTTCCATTCGTTTTAAGACTCCCCGGCCAGGGAAATTTTTCCATTGGTCAGGGGGCCGGGGAATTCGCAGCTACAAATGTAAAGGTTTTTCATCGGGGGATGAACGGGAAGGTTTATATTTATTGGTTCCTAAATTTTGTTAAGTAATCAAAAAATGTTTCCTTTGGGCCCAAATAAAATACCCAGGTTATAAAAGAATGTTTAAACTGTTTAGTGATAAATAGTGTTGTTTGGGGCCTTTCATGGAAGGGGCCAAGCCCCTCAATTTATTTTGGTTTTTGAGGGATCCCAAAAGACCACCGGTTCAAATGCCCAAACCTCTTTTGTGTGTTGGAACAAAAAATCCAAAAGAAAGCAGTTTCCTTTTTTGCAATTACCTCCCTTTTGGAAAAGGGGCCAAGTCGAAAAAACCCCTCTGTTAAATGTGTTGCATTTTACTACCGCAGTAGGTTGCAACTCCAATTCCTGATGGGTTTCCCCCCTTTGGGGCTACTGGAAGACCCCAGGCAATTTGGAAAGGGTGACCCTAAGCATTTTTAGTGTTGTTTTTTTGATGGCAGGTCTTACCTCAAATATGTATCTTGGGGGGGTAGTATGTTGGCCCCAATTTGCTTTAAATCATGACAACAAATTTTCATATGAAATCTTGCTTTAAATTAAAATTTGGTGCCCTCCCTGGGAACTTCCAAAAGGAAAACCCCCCAAACCACATTGGTTTGTTTGGAACTTAAACTTTGTTAGTGCGGGGAAACCCGGTCCCTTACCGGGGTCTTTTTTTAAAAGGGTTTGAAATAAATGTTTTACTGTATTTTGTGCCTTAGGAGGTGTGGGGGGCCATTTTTTGTGAAGGGAAGTTATTTTTCCTTTTGTATCATTTTGGGGGGCTAAGTTGTAAAACATGGTAATACGAAAACTGTTAAATATAGAATGTTAATTTTCCCCGTTAAAATAAAAATAGTTGTTTTCACAAGGGAATTAAGTAATTTGAAAATTTTTTAATAATAGGCAGAAAAAAACACCACCTTCCAATTTAAAGGATTGGCAAATTTGAAATTTCCATGTTGCTAAAACGGGGTTAAAGAAGTCCCCCATAAGTTTTACTCAAAATTGCGTTTTTTAACGGTCCAAAAATGCCATTTACTTCTGCGTTACCTTTTTTCCTTGCTCTTGTGAGGAATTTTTGCCAATGGGTATTCAACCCCTTTAAAATTCCTGCCCGGGCCCCCCTTCTTCATGCCGGGGGTTTTTGGCATGGTTGCTCAACGGAAATTCTCATTTCTAATTGGCAACATTCCTCTCTTTTTGGGACCAAGGAAAAGGGTTACTGGAAAGCACAAAATGACAATTTTAAGTACCACCCTTTTTAAGATATTCAAGTCCATTGATGGGGGGAGGGTTTCAAAATTTCAGAAAATAATTTTACCTTGGGTTTTCCCAAATTCCAAAAAAACTTTTTTTAAATACTGCACCTTGTTTTGGGTTTTAAAACACTTTGTAATTTTAACCCTTTCCCTTCCTGGCCCACAACAAAGTTTAGGGGCCCCTTTCCCTGATGGTTTGTCATTCTAAAGGTAGCCAATTTTGGGTTTTTCTTTGGTTAAAAACATATTTAAAAACTATCCCCCAATCTTTGGTTGCCTTTGGCCAAGAATTGGTTCCAAGAAGAATTAAAACACGTACCGGGTTTAAAAGTTAAAAAGGTTAAAGTTTAGACCTGGCCTAACCTTTTCCTAGAGAAGTTTTTAAAAAAGGGGGCATCCTTGGGGATCCCCTGCTGATATGCACGTGAAACCTTGTGCTTTGATTGGTTCGGGTTTTTGGGGGGAATATCAGATCGGGTTTTGCAAACACCAGGACCTCAAACCTTTACCCCAAACCTTCCAAAACCACCTTCCATTAAAAAAAAAAATTTTTTCCCATGTGGGGGAAACCATAAAGCTTGTTTTTGGCTTGGGTTGCTGGGGAACAAAACATGTTTTTATTTTATAAGGGTTTTTTTAAAAAAAGGGAAGCACACATTTCCTGATTTTGGGGCCTTTTATATAGAGGGATGAGCTTTAAACTGAGGGCATTTGGTGGTTTTGTTTTAAAAAAAGTGGGTATGGGGTTAGTCAGAAAACCATTCTCAGTTCCAAAAGGGTTGGTGCAATTTTAGGTACGCATGGGGCTCTGGAATAACGGGGGCCCCTTGTGTGCAACCTCCTCGACTGCTGCCGGGGCCCCCTTTAAAAAAGGTATGATCTATAAAAGTTTTACATGATGTTATTTCATATAAATATTTTTATATTATGAAAAAGAAACAGGGGGAAAATCCTACGCTTGGTTCTTTTACCATTTTTAAAGGCCCAAAAAAAGGATAAATTCAAAAATCCAAAAAAAAAAAGTTTTCCAACCAAATTTTGGCGTTTGGTTTTTTGCAAAATCCTTTTGGGGGGAAAGGGAATTGTCTTTCACAGTGGAAAAAAAACCAAAGGTCTCGTTTAACCTTACTAAGCCCACTTTTAAAAGGCCAAAATTTTTTCCTTGGAAAGTTTTTTAAATGCATATTTTTGAACCCCTTCTGTTCGTGAGTTAAAAAACTAATTTTGGGGTTTTTTTGGTATTGGGGGGTTTTGAAACCAACATGTTTTAACAAAAAATGGGGGCCTATCCCTAAGTGAAGATGGGGGGTAAAAGTATTAATTGACAAGTTGGGTGCCATGTTGTTGGTGAACAGTGGCTTGTCCCAGTGAGATGTTAGGGTTTTCATGTTTTTTTAATGAAAGGTATTTTTTATTTATAGAAGTAGTGGCTTTTTTCTGATTCCATGTTGTTGTCATATCAACGGGACCAGCCTTACGTGAGGGCTCTTGTTGATGTTTGACCACCCCCAAGTGGGGTATGTGGTGTAACCCAGAATCTTTAAGCTAAGCCTTCCCCAAAACAAATTGGGGCTTATGATGAAATCTCTGGTTTTTTCCAGCACCTTGTTGGGCAAAATTTCAACTACCGGCCATTAAGACCATTTTTATAAGCCAAATTGTATCAATTATTTTACAGGAAATGATTTTTTCCCTTAAAATCTTTCTTAGTCTTAGAAAAAAGCCAGACAAACAAAAAACCCTTCACAATGGCTGACCAACCCAAAGAAAAAAAGGAAAAAAAACCCCCAAATTCACAAAAACCAAAAATTAGGGCCCAGGTAAACCAAATGTTAAGGGTTCCTGGGGCCCCTGTAGAAGGGTGGCACACATTCAAGAATACGATAAAAAAAACCGCCACCCTACCTCAATGGAAGGCCCTTGGATTTAAGAAAAAAAATTTGGAGGCTTTACACTATTGGTAACAATAGGAAACCACCTTTTTATTAACCCTTTAGAAATTTCATTGTTTCTTTAAAAAGCCCCCAAAAACACAGTTTTAAAAGCCAATCCCCAACTGAAAGGATAAAAAAAATTAAAAAACCTATAAAATTTTGGGTATTGTGTTTTTGGCCAAATACGTAAGTTTGTAACCCTGGTACAGGCCCCAAGCTCGGGGCCTAAGCAAAGCAAAAGAGGACTTAAAATTCCAGAAATTAAAAATACGAAAAAAAGGGAAAAGGGGTCTTACTCCCAAAATAAAAAGTTAAAGTCAATGGACAATTTTTAAATCGAACATTAAAAACCCATGTAAGCTAAAACAAAAGGGAAGGTTCTCTGGTAAAATTTAATAATGGGGTTTAAGGTCCAAAAGACAAAAATAACATTTTAAAGGCCCGGGTAAAATGAGCTTTTTTGGGAATTTTTGGTTTTTTTTTTCCATTTGTTAAATTTATTATTATGATTCAAGTTTGGGATCTTAACGAGGCCGGCTGAAGCCAATTCCTAATCCTCCATTTTTAAGTTTTTTTCATTCTCTATGGGTGCGTTTGCCAAACACTGAAACCTGTGGTGCGCTCCTACCATTAGAGGTTAAAACCGCCACTAATTTTTGGGGCTATTGTCTCTCTCCTGGAGCGGCATGCCAGGGATGTTACATGGAAAAAAGATTTCGGGTTTATTAAAAATACACCTAAAATTCATTTAATTGAAATGTGACCCGGAAAAAAATGTGAAGGAAAAAAAAAATAACAAAAAAGTTTTTTTTTTTTTTTAATTAAAAAAGGGGGAAATAAAAAGTTTAATGACCCATAACCAAAAAAACTAAATAATTTTCAGCAAAAATTTATGATTTTATAAATTAAGCAAAAATTTTAAAATTTGAAAGTGAACAGGGGTAAATTTTCTTAAAAATTTCCAGCTGGCCCCCTTTTTTGAAAAAAAAAAAGGGGAACCCCTTTCCACCTTTAAAAAACCCTTTTGTTTATTTTCCCTTTGGGAAAAATACCCCCAGGGAACTTTCCCTTTACAACACCAAATTTATTTATGATTTTTTGACTTCAGACAAAATTAGAGTATTGAAAAATAAAAAAATATTCTGGCCCTAAATTTCTTTTTTAAAATTGAAAATTCTTCATTTTATTCACATGCCTCAGAAAATAAAGGGAAGCTTAAACAACACAAATGTAACTAAGTAATCACTCCGGGGTCAACTGTCCATTTATAACCATTTAAAGGGGAAATTCAACAAAACTTGGCAAAAGGCCAGCCACGTTATGATTAGCAATTGAGAAAAACCCCCTTTTTGGGAGTGGTTCCCAGTCCCCACACCTTTTGTTTTTTTCTTTTTTTTGTTTTCCCTTTTCTTTTTCCCTTGTCCAATGATGAGTACCACCTTTTGCCCGGGGATTGGTCAGGTATAAATATCATCCTTGGCACATCTGCAGTTAACTTTAAGTCATTTCTTCGGGACAATTTGGCAGGCCCGACTCCGAGCTACCAATTGCCCGGGGGTTTTAGGTGCTTTTAAGGGGACCAATGGGGGCCCAAGCCGCCACCTTCTTGTGCGGAGGAACAAACATAAAGGGACCCCAGCGGTTTTTAAACTTTTCCGGAAATTCAGATCCAAATCATTTTATTGGGGTCGACACCAAATTGTTTTGGGTTAAGAAAAAAAATTTTATTTTTTCTTTTTCCGAAACCAGGATTAAATTCAATTGCGCCCTGTGCTCTTTTCATGAAAACCAGGTTCATTGGAATTTTGAGAGAATGTTTTCGATCGGGGTCGTGGAGGGGCCCGGGCCCAAATCTTGAACAGCCCATTTGGCTCATTGGGTCAGTTGTTGGGAAACCATTTCATGAGGAAAAAAGGTTTGTGTTAGTAGAGGTACCCCGCCCTTAGGTTTGGTTTTGGGAATCCTCAAATCATTGAAAACCAATAAATTTCCCTTAAATTTAAGACATTAAAGTTGCATTTTGCTAAGTTTGTCACCGTCCCCCCCCTAAGGGGTTTGTATAAATGGCCTTTTTCCCCAACCATACTCAACGAAATGGGGGACATGCCTCCAACCCACACTTACCAAAGACTCCGGAGAAATGTTTTTTCCCTTTAGGGGGAAAAAAATTTTTAAATTTCAAATTTTGGGGTTTTGCTTTAAATTTTTTAAAGGTTTTTAAAAAAGTTACCTTTATGGGGGGGCCTCCTTTTAAACCAAATGTGGTTCATAAAATTTAAAGGGGAAAGGGAACCGGGGCCCAAAAGGAGATTTTGGTCGTTTGTCGGGGGGAAAAATCCCGGAAAGAGATTTTTCAAAACAAGCAGTGCAAAATGACCCCCACCCCTTAACACCTGGTCGGCTAAAATTTTTCAGATACCAAATAGAGGGTTTTGATCTGAACCAAATTTGGTTTTCTTCGCAAAATTTTTTTGGGCCTTTTCAAGAAACCAATTTGGCAGATTATTGGCACGGTGCTTTCTCGAAAAGAACGGGTTCAATGAGAAAATGTGGGGTGTGTAAAAAGTCTAGTCGGGGAAGCGATTTGCTCCTGCAAAATCTGACAATAAAATTTAAAAAATTAGAAAAAAGGGGGGAAAATTTTCGGGAACCGCAGTATCATGTTTACCAGATTCCCTGGCGGGGTTAGGTATTAAATGAGACCTCAACCATGTGAGCACATGAGGGCTGGGGCCCGGGATTTGTTTACTCATTACTCACTTTCTGAGGAAAGGTTTCTTATCTTTGGAATGCACTTTTGTTTCCAGAATCTTCAATGAGACTTTCTGGAAATTTTTTCTTCCATTCACATACAGTGGACCACAGGTGACCAAAACTTTATCTCTGGAGAGATGCTCCGAAATGCCCCTACAGGAACCCTTTGGTAAGGGTCATAACACTGACACCAGTACTGAAATCATCCTTGTCTTAGCTCCAAACTTAATTTTATATTTAAATTTGCATTTATTAAATTTTGAATTTTCCAAATAATCTCCAGGAGGTAAATTCTCATTATCTTGAAAAGTCCAGTGCTTTCCCTATGTTGTAAGTTGCATGGAAATTTAATCTGATCCGGTTGAGTTTTTATCTTTATCTACTAATCTTCTATCTTACTAAATATTTTCTTATCATCGAAAATCTTCTCACACAAACCACAAAATTACTAAAAACCTATTAATCTATTACCAATTTTTTACATTTTTTTCCAATGTTCATTTACTGTGGCTTTGTTGGTAGGGAAAACCCTTTGCCCTTTTTTTTCTGAATTGAACCTTTTAAAAAAATCTTTCTTCTAGAATAATGGACCCTTGATTTGGAATCTTTCCCAAAAACTGAATTAAAACACATGACACTTGGGGGAAATTATATAATTTTCCAGAAGGTGGGGAAAAAAAATCAAAAAAAAAATTCTTAAAATGGCTAGGGAACCTTCCCAGATCCAATAAAGGCCGCAAAACACTTAGAAATTATACCTTAAAAATTTGGGACTTCTGAAAAAACACCCCCGGGGGGTTCTTAAAAAAGTCCCTTCCCGCTTTTTTAAAGCCCCTATGGCCGTAACCCGGCCTTCCCTTTTTAAAACAATATGTCGTCATTAACCCCATAAATTATGTACGCTGGTAAAATAAGTTTCCTTTATGTTTTCCCCCCAAAACCCCCTTTTGGACCAAAAAAAAAACTTTAAAAACCCAAGAAACGGTTAGTTATAAAATTTGAGGCTATTTTTCTCTAAGAAAAATTGGGAAAAAAAAATCAACCCACCAATTTGAATATTAACGTACCCTAAAGAACCCAGAAAGTGAACACATTTGCTTAAAAGAATTTCTTCTTTGTAAAAAATTCTCCAAAAATTTTTTTTTAATCCCGAAAAAAATTCCAAATGAAAAGTAATTTCATGGATGGAAAATAGAAAAATAATCTTTTTTGCCTTAAAAATGTAAAATCCCCTTTAAATTTAAAATCTAAAGGAAAATTATTTTGGGCAAATCTTTAAATTTTTGGGCGGTTTGTAATAACAAATTTTGTTTTAAAATAAATTTATTGGGGTTAAAATTGGGAAGATGGTTAAACAAATTATTTTCTTTCTTTGCCCTTTCCAAAATTTTTTTTTAAATATATCACTTCAATTTTTTTCTGGGGGGTGTAGTTCTTGACCCCCAGTGTCTCGGGGTGAGATGAATGATGATGCTTCGCAGGGAGATTTCCATTTTTTAAACCCCTTACGATTTTCGTTTTTTGGGGTTCATATTTAGTTTGGGTGGTTTTTTTTCCTGGAATTTTGGAATCTGCATTTTATAACTTTTAAGTAAGAATGCCTCTGCAAGGGTTAAATTTTGATTAAGAAGTAACAAAACTTTTTAATTCCAGGATTTCCCCCCTCGAAATTTTGCTGATTTTTGGATTTTTGCCGAAATTTTTTCCAGTGAAGTTTGTAAGCTGAAAGGTTGGCAAAATTACAATGAGGCCCTAAAGGGCCCTTTTTAGCAATTTACAACGGGGAATTTTGACATACCTTTTAAATTTTAAGGAAAAAAACTCGGGAAAAAGAAATTTTTTTTTAAAAAAATTAAAGGGGTTTTAGAGACCCTGCCATTTTTTTTTTTCGTTTCTGTTTTTTTTTTTTCCGAAAAAAAAATTTTCTAAAGGGTTAAAAATTTTTCGGGAAAATTTAATTTAAACCATTTTTTTTATAATTTGTTTAAAAATAACTTCCAAGGGGGTGAAATTTTGTAGGAAGGGGCCGGAAATTTCTAGACCGGGTGTAAAGTAAAGGGTACAAAAAATTTAAACAGCGGTAAATATTGTTGATTGTACAAGTTTGTACATGTCTTGGGTTTAAAAATACAAACTCCAGATAATTTTTTTTGACGTTTGAATTTTTTTAATTTTTTAAATATTTGTAAAGTTGTGTTGGTTTGCTTTTTTTCTAAGGTTTTCTTTTAAAGAGATGTATGGGGGCAAAATTCGAAAAAGACAGTGGATTGTAAAAAAATGTATTTGCAACTTACTCTTTGGTGAAGGGGAATCCGAAGCAGGTTTTAAATTTGTTTGCAGGCCAATTGGTTGTGCTGAGTAAAATTTCACCGAAACATTGTCTTTCAAAATTTCATGTCTTATCTGCTGCAGAATTTGACTCCATGGGGCCCAAAATTTAACCCACGCCGTCACCCAATTTATTTTTTGTGATGCGAAGCAGCGGTGGGTTTGGGGATGATTTTTTTTTTTTTTTTTTTTTTTTTTTATCTTGATAGAATTGAATAATAGGGAACCCTTAAACCCCATTTTTGTTTTTCGTTTTGCATCCCTTGGTTAAGTTTGGGCAAAAATTGGCCAGGACCCCAAATTGTTGGGAAAACCCTTGACAGGTTGTTATGAAAGCCATTGTTTTTTATTTTTCAAATTTTAATGAATATTGATTATGACGGAAAACGAAAAATTGGCGAAAATGTAAATTTTAAGGAAAAAAATTTAATTTGTAAAATTAAATATTGTTATTATAGCGGGCCCAGAAATTTACGACTGTCTGCCAGGAATTTAAAAAAACAAGTTAATTAAATTATTCATGGATATAACAAATATTTATATTGAAATTTTGGTTTCTTTAATTAGTTTGTATAATCAAAAATGTTTTCCGTTAGGTCCCATTTGAAACATTTTCTTCTGTTTTTTTAAAAAATAATGGTTTAAAGAAGAAAAGTAATTTGGGGCTTTTTTCTTGTGAAGGGGAAAGGGTTTACTTTAAATTGTAATTGGGTGTGGGACGAGGAAATAGCAAAAACATGCATGTATACAATTTGTTTCATTCTGACCCTTATTGTTGTCTATCGCGAAAAGGACCCGGTTAAAAAGGTTTGCTATTACTCACCATTGTTTTTGGCAATTTAGGAAAGCGTGCTTTTAAAAAGTTGCATAGAATCATGGGAAGGGGGGAACCTAAGGCCGGAATAGCCCCACATATTTCTGGGGAAAAACCCCAAGGCTTTTTGGGTTTTGATGCCCGTAAGCACTGGTAGTTTTGGGTATTGCTGCTCACCTGCAGGCATTAGACTTCAAAAGTGAAAATTTTTGGTTAATTTAATAAGATTGCATAAAGGCAAATTTACAAATTTTTTGGCATTTTATTAAGGAAAATAAACCCCCAAAATTTTGGGCGAAAGGGTGGGAAAGATCAAACTGGACCCCTAAAAGGGTGTTTTTAATTGAAAACGCTTTTTTAGGTTTCCCTTGTGGGATGGGTCTTTTTCTTTGCATTTATAAAATTTGAATCCTTTTTTTGTGTCAATTTTTTATTTTTTTTGGGCCTATTTTTTCCTAAAGGAAGCAAGGTTTTTTCATGGTATCTTTGTGTTTGGGTGCGTATGGTGGTTTCCAGGAAAATTTTTAAAAAGAATAGTTGAATTAAGTAAAAATATCATTTTACTTATTCATGGGGTATAGGCTTAAAATAAATCTTTATATAAATGTTTGCAAAATTTTAACCCCCCAAAGCAAGTTTTAATTTTAAAATTTAAAAATTTTTCCTCTTGAAATTTCCAAACAGACAATTTCAGGTTACCCTTCCCCCCCAAGTTTTTTTAATAATTAAATTATTTTAGTAGGACTTAAAGGGCCTTTTAAAAACCTTCAGCTTGTTATTTTTCTTTTTTTCTGTCTATGTGGGGAAATCTTTTCAGTTTTTTAAAACCCTTAAATTGCTCCAGCTGTTTATCTTTCCCATCAAGTTGTTTCTTGGGCTCAGACCTACAAAAAATGGCCCCCTTTTTCATTAGTTGGGATTCGTTTCTGTTTTGCCTAATTTTGGGAATTTCTTTAACTGAGAAAAAGGGAAAATTTTAAATTTTACCGCAAGATGTCCAAATTTAGGTAAATTTTGGGGGAGGGGGTGTTTTCTTTTACTTAAATTTTAATAAGCAAGGGTTTCTCCAATTCACCAAAAAACTCTTTATTTACGCATTCTAAATGTTACAATGCCCAACTTCAAATCTTAGATTTAATGCCCTTTTTGGGAGGGTTCATGCGATTTGCTTGCCAATTTAAGCATTCCTACTACAGTCTTATTTTTTTGGCTTGGGCCTTTAATTTGCTATTCTTGGTTAAAAGAAATTTAAAAATTTAAAACAGGAGACGTTTAAAAATTTTTGGGGGATAAAAAGCAAACATTGATTTTCCAGGGATACAATGGAAAGTAAATCAAAGTTATAGGAACACGGTACCCAAAAGCTGAAAAGAAGGCATCTGGCTTCCATTTTAAGAACAGGTTTTCACCTCTCAGTTCATCTGAGCAAGGTTGTAAATGAAGTTGCTTTTGCATTTATCATCTAAACTTAAAATCGAAATTACAATAAATGTACACTAAAAAGCAAAAATATTTTATAATTTAAAATATAATAGATAATTTTGGGTTTTCCCTTCTTGATTTAAAAAACCAAAACGGCTTTAGGTAAAATTATGAAGAAAAATAAAGACAAGCAAAATAATCTGGGTCCATGATTATATAGTAATATGATGGATTTAGTATTTACAAATAAACATATTATTCATGTTTTTTTACAGTGAACATTGGGTGAACCGTTTCATGGTGGTAATCCAGGTTTTCATGAAGCTTTGTTGTATAGTATTTATAGTAAGCATGTTGGTAGGGTTTCTTACATTACATGGGGTCTAGTGATCCCACAGTGAGAAATTTGAGGGTGGGTTTTAGGGAAATTGGGGGATGGGGGGGCTCCGGAAACTCGATTTGAACCAACAAGAACATGGGGAGCTTTTAATAGCCAAAGGGGAAACATTTTTTTGGGGGCCCCCCCTGGTTCTCTCTGCGCCCCCACTAAATTGGTAGCAATGGAATCTCATTCGGATTCCTATGGACACTGCTTTTTAAAAGAAACTTGCGCTTTAAAAAGTTTTAACAGGTAAAATTAAGTGTGTTTAAGCCAACTACCTTTTAGAATCCTGGAAGAAATAAAAAATACCACAATAAATAGTATGAAAAAAAAACTTTAATTTGAACCCTTAACCAACCCTAGTTGGACATTAAAGAAAATTAAATTCTCATACCCTCCAAAGGCGATTCTGACAGCCCACTTGAACATTCAAAAGAAATGCTTTACCAAGGGAAAAAGCCTTGTGGAAGAATTAATTTTTTGAGCTTATCTTAAACGAAGGTTAAAATTGTGAAACTTTAATTTTTGGGTTACTTTTAAATTGGGAAAAAATTGGGAAATAGAAAAAAGCAAAATTTAAAAAAATTTTTTTCATGAACATTTTATTATATTTTTAGTGAACATTTTAATCTAATACTTTTTTGGGGGTTATCCTACGTAGAAATTAATGGTTTTGGGAAAACCCAGAGACCGAATGGATTTGTTCCCAGTTAACCAGGGCATTTTGTTTTTTGAAATGTTTTTTAAATTTCAATTATAGGCCTCCTGAAAATTTTGCTGTGGGTTATTGGTTGTTTCTTAATGGTGGGCCGCTGTTTTTCCCAACCAGAAACAAGAACCATGGGGAAAACAAATTGCTTAGAACATTTTTTGGCCCCCCTGGCTTTCAACATGACCCGGGGCCCCCAAAAGCCACAAATTTTTGGGTTCCTGGAACCTTTGCGTCTTTTCCCCAATTGCCCTGAGCTTAAATTGGTTAAAAAGGGTTAAAGAACCTGCTTAAAAGGCACAAAATTAATAATTGGGGAGCTGTAAATTAGACAATTTCTTAAATTCCTATAAAAATAAAAAACCAAACATTTGATAAATTTTTTAAAGATAAAAAAAGGCATTTTTGACACTTTATTTAACTCTTAATCCTGAAGAATTTTTAATAATGGGAAAATATTAAAAAACATTTTTTATATGGCACCTTTTATAGCTTTATATTTAAAAAGGTAATACTTTAAATAAAAAAGCGCAAGGTAATAATTGCTAAAAGCCTCTGAATGAATGAGTATCTTGCCTGAAAGGGGATTTGTTTTCTTTTGAGTTTTTGTTGGTCCACTTATTTGGTCAGGCCAGGGGACTGACCTGAGGTGAGCGGCAAATAAATTTAAAACTATAAATCACCCTTTCCGGAGAAACGATAAGGGGTTAACCTACCAAATTTATTGGAAGTGTAACCTAAACCCTTTTATGATAAACTAAACCGATGTGAGAATAAAGTAAAAATTTTGGTTTTTTATAAAATTTAAGGAAGGTTAAAATTTTTAAAAAAAAAAACCCCAACCCATTAAGCCTTTCCGGAAGATTTTTTGGTTCAAAACATTTATAATTCATTAAATTTTTTCCCAGGGGTGTGTTCCTTCTGCCTAAAATGATTATTATATTTCTAATGGGGGCTTTTAAAACCAAAGGGCGCTTTCATTGCAAGTTTTAACCTTATTAACCTTTTCACAACAGGGCAATAATGGGGAAGTGCTCTCAAGGCAGAAAGGATTGACTTTTGGGGGTTTTGGGGGCAAATGAACCGGGGGGAAACAAAAAAAGGGACCCCCCTAGGCTTTTAATCTCCAAAAACTTGTTTTTTTCCCTGGTAAAATGATACAGAAAGCCGATTTTTCAACGAATTTACCTTTTTTATTTAATAATTCAAAGGGGAACTAAAAGATGTAAGAATTAAAAAAAATTTAAAAAATATTCAGGAATTGTTACGGTTTTAAACTTGGAATCAATTTATTATTTTGCGGGGTTCTGTTTTTCCAAAGGGGAATTAATTTCTACACAGTTGAGAATTTTTAAAATAAAAAATTAATTAATTCACATACATTTTACTTATATATATTTTAAAAATTTTTAAATGCT
>JARQOD010008220.1:0-36395 GCA_033576555.1 Oophaga sylvatica | reverse complement strand
AGGCTGAGGCATTCAAGGAAATGAAGGAGATCCTGACAGGTGATGAGATCCTAGCCTATCCTGACTACAGCCAGCCGTTCCTGCTGTATACTGATGCCAGCAATGAAGGATTGGGAGCTGTCCTCAGTCAGAAGCAAAATGGCCTGGAGAAAGTCATCGCCTATGCAAGCAGGAAGCTCCGCCCGACCGAGAGGAACCCAGAGAACTATAGCAGCTTCAAGTTGGAGTTCCTGGCACTGGTCTGGGCCATAACGGAGAGGTTTAAGCACTACCTAGCCTCCAGCAAGTTCACTGCCTACACTGATAATAACCCCTTGACGCATCTTGAAACAGCTAAGCTGGGAGCCATGGAACAACGCTGATGGCTCGGCTGTCAAACTACCAATTCACAATCAAGTACCGAGCGGGCCGCAAGAATGCCAACGCTGATGCCCTGTCCAGGATGCCTCATGAATCGGACACAGAAGAAGAAGTGGATGATCTGGAAGAGATTGAACTACCTGCCTTTCACAGGAATGGGATGATCCACGAGCAACAAGCCTGCAGGAGGCCGCGTGGTAAGACTTTAAATCCTTTACCTCACCACAGCTGGAAGGAGACTCAGGACAGCGATCCAGTTGTCAGCCGAATCAAGGAGCTGATAACTCAAGAAGGTTCCTCCTTGGAGAAGGATGCGTCTCTACAAGCAAAGCAGCTGTGGAATAAGAGAAGCCGGTTGTTTATCTACCGTGAGAAGCTGTGCCGGAGGTACGTCAACCCAAGGACCCATGAGATGGTATGGCAGATAGTAGTCCCCAGAGCAGACATCCAGATGGTGTTAGAAGCCTACCACGATCAAGCGGGACACTTTGGCTGGAAGAAGCTGGAGACCCTGTTGAAGTGTCGTTTCTATTGGGTGGGAATGCGCAGCTCCATTGAGAGGTGGTGCCAGTGTTGAGGGAGGATCTGAAGTGACCCTTCACGGTTGACCAAGTGACTTCCAAATTATTTCACAGGGTATTGCCGGCAATGACCACACAGAGACTTGTCTCTATTTGGGAGAATCAAAGTAGATTCCTAACCCATGTATTATATCATCATCTTTTATAGTATTCAGTAAGTTTGTATTTCAACCAATAGTATAAAACTACACCTACAACAATTAACCTATGAAAATGCAAGAAAATTGACCTATAAGAATTACAGGATAATTAACCTATAAGAATACAAGAAAATAGGAAACTACATATATGGTCATGTCTACGTAACATAGGACAGAACAATATCGTATTCAGTTCTCAAAACATTTCTACAGTGATACCACTCAAGGTCTCATATCTTGTCCAAACTGGAGCAGTCCGGTTTTATTACAGCCCATAACCTTTACTCTACTTAAAAATAGAAAAAACTATTTGGCTCTCTACCAGCCAGAAACTATTGTCTAGTAACAGAATTTATCTCAGAAAGACAAGATGGAGTTACAAGCCCAAAATGGAGCATTCAGTCCTGATCTTTCTTAGTTTAGTCCTTCACATTCCCCCCTAGATAAATTTTGTTAACTTATGTGCAGCATCAGAGGTACTATCCCAAGCTATAAGCTCGAGGGGTACTGGTCTTCACATGTCTGATGCCATGTTACCAGACATGTCTATTGCGTGTACCCATCCCCCCTGTATGCTACAATTTACGAATAACAATTTTTGATAACAATGGTGGGGGTCTTTTGAAGGTAGCCATGCTCTTGACTTCAATATCTTCATCAGGTAACTTCTTGAAATCAGTGTAGAGAAGAGCAGGGGTGACAACGTCTTTGGTATCATCATTAGCTGTTCTATTGCAGAATTTCCTAATACATACAGAGATACACCAAAAAACAAGTTTTAGTATTACATACATAACAAGGATAAAGGCAACGATGTGTAACAAACTTTGCAAGATTCCAGCTATCCAACCCCCAATTCCTTTGAACCAATTGGCTGGATTAAGAAAGGAGAAAGTGTCTGCCCACCAACTGTCCTTATTACGATTATTATCCTTATCATATTGATCTCTGAGTCTTTGAATATCTTCTAACTTTAACTTTAACTTCATAGTACTGTTAGGATCTATATAATGACAGCAAGTAGGTCCAATAATCTGACACATACCGCCTTGTGCTGCTGTTAAGTAGTCCAGTACTATAGTATGTTGATTGGTAACTATAATGAGTTGGTTTTGAACAGCAACACTAGTATTAAGTATATCCAATATATCCAAAATTTGATCATCTAGATAGTCTGTGGCCCTAACCAATTTATCCCACATTTGCGTAATCATAGGGTAAATGAAAATAGAACTGACAACTTTATTGGCCACACTCATCTGTACTATATGTGGTCTCCCTGAAGGGCGGGGTGAGTTGTCTGCAGCTCTTTTATATAATGTATGTTTAGGTATAGCCTGTGTATCCAACTGTTTATTTGAGAGGACAAAGGTGGCTGGGGTCAAGCGAGCCAGAGTACAAGTACCTCTTACCCCTACTGGCAACCATTTATAAGCATTATCTCCACATACCCAGAACATATCATTAGGTAAATCCCATAGGGCTGAATGTTGCAGTACCAATCTATGAACTAAGTCTATGAATGCAGACACATTCTGAAGCATGCACCAAGCTGGAGATTGTCCTAAAGGACTACAATAACCTACATTAGGATTTCCACAGGTAGGGGTTCCTGGCATATATTCAGAGGACTCATTACAAGGTATATTTCCAGGAATACTAGCGCAGATATTTTTAGAACCTTGTATAAACAGACTAGAAAATTTCCATGACATATTATGTATCATTCTCTCTAACAATATTGGTTTGAAGGCATCAGTAGAGTGTGAAGTCACATTAAAACTAATTTGTAAACCATACGTTGGAACTTGCCCTAGATTGGTTAGACTAATCCTATTCTTACGTACCCAAGCCCCTCCTTTATAGACCAAATATTGAAGGTGTGTATCTCTTCCTGAAAGGTTACCTTGCCACCAGGGGTACCCCACCCATCCCACAATAGGTATACCGACAGTAGTATTCCATAACTTAGCATTATCTGTGGCATTATTAGCGAGTGTATCAGAACAGTTAGTCCAAGCAAATAACTCCTCAGGTGGGACAGGGATAGCCAAAAAGGGGATACTCGTGGCTGACACTGGTGAATACGTGCAGATCCAACAGTCTGCCAGAGGCTGGGAATTGTCCAACAAATCTCTCAGTAATTTTTCATGATGTTGTATAAACTTATTATTCAAGGACGTTGGGGAATTTAGGCTGTCCCATGTGGTCACCAATAATAACATGGAAAATGTGAAAAACCAAAACATTATGTCCCCTTTATTTGCCATTGGCTTGTTTAACCAGCTTGCAGTGCGATGCGTGGATCCAAGTCGGTCTTCCTTCCAGTTTCACTGACGTAGGGGTGATGAGCAGGACTTGATAGGGACTGTCATACAAGGGTTCTAGTCCGTGTTTTCTGACATGCCTTTTCACAACCACAAAATCACCAGGCTTCAAATTGTGACAAGTGTCGGTTTCTGCTGAATCTGGAAGAGAAGAAGAAACTAGAGCATGGGTGTTAGCAAGATTTTTACTAAGCTGAATAACATATTGAACAACACGATCAGTTTCTTCTGATAACTGCTGAGGCTGGAAATTTTCAACTGGGGGCCTAGCACCAAACAATATCTCATATGGGGACAGGCCATGTTTTGCAATAGGGGTCGTGCGAATGTGGTATAGTACAATGGGTAGGAGCTCTGGCCATGGAGCCATAGTCTCCTGCATCATTTTGGTCAATTGTCCCTTCAGTGTGCCGTTCAACCTCTCAACTTTCCCACTGGATTGTGGTGGTACGGAGTATGGAGGGCTACAGTGGATCCAAGCATTGTCAAAACCTCCTGATACACATGAGAAGAAAAAGCCAGACCTTGATCACTTTCAACGACTTCTGGAATTCCATATCTGCAGATGACTTCCATCACCAGTTTCTTTGCTGTGGTCTTTGCAGTCATGTTGGTAACAGGGAATGCTTCTGGCCAACTGGAGAACATGTCGACAACCACCAGACAGTATTCATACCTTCCAGACTTAGGCAACGTGATATGGTCCACTTGGAGCCTTTGGAAAGGATAGTCAGGCTTAGCAAGATGCTTTGGAGGTACACATTGAAGTTGACCGGGATTGCAGGTCTGGCAGATATTACATGCACCGTTGAGTGCTATCAGGACTGTAGAAATACCAGGAGCCCAGTAGAATTTTTGTACCAGAGCTAGGGCCTGGTTTTTTCCTCGGTGTGTAGGTCCATGTGCCCATGCGGCAATAGCAGGGTACATCCGCCTAGGGAGACACATAAGTTGATCCTTTCTCCAGAGACCATTGTCCATATGTGCTCCATCAGCCTTCCACTGCCTCACCTCTTCTTTTGGAGACATTCTCTGCATCGTCAATAAGCGGTCTCGCGGGGTCCGACAGAAAACCTCAGTCTGTTGGAGATCATCAGGTTCTTGTAGAGTCAGGATCTCTTGCAACTATTTACGCTGGGAGCGTGTGGTCACCATAGTTGGTATGGTTAGTTCAACGGGCAGAAGAGCTGCGGCCTTTGCTTGCATATCCGCAAATGCGTTGCCAATAGTCTGTGGACTGTTCCTAGGACCGTGCGCCTTGACTTTGATAATGGCCACCTGAGTAGGCAATTTGATCGAATCCATGAGGGTTTTAACAGCTTCAGCATTTTTCACTGGAGTTCCGGCAGTAGTAATAAATCCTCGATTGGCCCATAGAGCTCCAAAATCGTGAGCAATACCAAATGCATACCGTGAGTCCGTGTATATATTAGCCCGTCTGTCTTTGGCCAAAGTACATGCAGTAGACAGAGCCTGAAGTTCTGCTTCTTGTGCTGACTGTGATGGTGGGAGCGCAGCTGCGTGCACTACAGTGTCCTCTGTGGTGACAGCATATCCCGTGTGGAATCTTCCAAACTCATCAGCATATCTTGAACCATCCGTGTACAACACCAGATCAGGATTTGGAAGTGGATTCTCACTGACATTTGGTGGAGTAGCTGTTTCTTCAGTCAGAAGTTGGAGACAATCATGTTGGAGATAATCCTCATTGCTGCCATCTCTCTTGGGGACCGGCAGTAAAGTAGCGGGTTGATTGTAGTACAGCGATGCAACTTGACATAGTCAGGTAAAAGGAGTGAACACTGCAGCCGTAAATGTCGTTGTACAGTCAAATGTCTTGGCTGTTGGAGTGTTAGTATTGCTGCAATATCATGCGGGGCAAAAATGTGCGTTTCATGTCCAAGAATTATGTCCGCAGTCTTGTCAAGCAACGAGTGAGTGGCGTGAACTGCTCTCATGCAACTTGGTGATGCTCGGGCCACGGGGTCGAGGCGGGCCGAATAATAGCCCACTGGTCGTTGCCTATCGCCATGTGATTGTGTGAGTACCCCTGCAGCGTGTCCTTCATTCTCAGACACATACAAATGGAACGGTTGAGTATAGTCCGGGATGCCCAAGGCAGGGGCGGAAGCAATAAGCCGCTTTAATTCAGAGAAGGCACAACGAAGGCTTTCCATACAAATCGGTGATCTTTCCTTATAGTTCATTATACCGTCTTTTAAGGCATTGTAAAGGGTTGCATTATCCGGGATGCATCCGGTATCCACTGACGACAATAAGTACATAGTCCAAGGAAACGCTGGAGTTCAGTTTCATCTTTTGGGAAAGGAAGGGAGATGATAGCTATTTTTCTTTCTTCTGTGAGGTGTCTGACACCCTGAAGGAGACAGTGACCCAAAAATATCACTTGACCAAGACAGAACTGAAGTTTCGAGGCCGAAACCCGACAGTTCAGATCTGCCAGATGCTTCAGAAGGCTAACAGTGGCAACAATGGCTTCCTGCTCCGTCCGCGCACACAACAAAAGATCATCCACATATTGGAGCAGCGTGACATGGGGGTGGTTCAATTGCCAGGGTAAAAGACACTCGCCCATATTTTTTGCAAACTGATTAGGACTGTTTTGGGCCCCTTGTGGTAAAACTGTCCACATCAATTGTCTTCCCTGAAAAGTAAATGCAAACAGAAATCTGGGTGTAATGGTATGCTGAAAAAAGCATTCGCAAGATCGATGACTGTGAAGCAAGCAGCATCCTGAGGTATCTGGGATAATAGAGTATGTGGATTGGGCACCACCGGAGTTTCCAGAACAGTAACTGCATTAACTGCCCGTAGATCTTGTACCAGCCGGTATACAGGGGTTTGGCCAGGTGGGGTCTTTTTCTTAATGGGAAACAAGGGCGTGTTACATGGGGAAACACATGGTACCAGAGCACCATTATCGAGTAACGTTTGTATTTGTCCCTTGAGGCCCCGCTCCTGATCATGTTTCAAAGGATATTGATGAACTTTGGGAAAAGGGGCACCAGGTTTGAGAAACACTTTTACTGGTTCTACAGGCATTTTCCCTATATCATCTGGCCCTTTTGACCAGAGTTTAGATGGTATCTCTGAGAGATATGGGGCAAGTCATTGATCATCAGGCACCATCGGGGGAGGATCTGGGCTTATCAGGGCCATCATAACCGTAGGAAGGGCATGTAAAATACAGATTTCCTCGCTACCTTCATCTGTATAAGGGTTATATAACGTAAGAACCATCTGACCATCATCTTGGAATTCTATTCTGGAGCGGAACTGTGATAATAAATCTGCCCCCAGTAAATTTACTGGACATGTGGGAGAGATCACGAACTGAGCTGTAACTTCAGGGAAAGGTCCCACAGGGATGGGTTTTGTAAGAGTATGTTTATTGGGTCTACCATCTACTCCAATTAAAACAAGCTCTTGATCTGAGAATTGAATAGGGATATCCGTAGGTACATCTGATGACTTGATTATGGAATTGGCCGCCCCAGTGTCTACCATGAACTTAACAAGGGTGTCCCCTACAGGAAGTGTGACAGATGAGCATGCCCCAGGTTTGGTGGAGGACATTATGATGGCAGACCCTGGTTGGCCACCCCTTCAGTATGGGCGATTATCAGAATTTTGAGATTGTCTGTAATCAGAGTTTCTTCTAGATTTTGGAGGAACTTGAGGGTAGCACCTGTCAGCGGGGGTATGACAATCTCTCTGAAAGTGACCGAGTCGGCCACAGCGCCAGCATTGTAGACGAGAATTGGCGCGACGGATCTGGGAAGCAATATTCTCAGGAACAGAGTAAGGGGTTAAGCTGGTATATTGCTGGAGAGCAGGAGACGGAATTTGCTGTGAAGGACACTGATGCTGATAAGGAACTATCTGTGTACTTGCAGAGGAGGTGGGGGTCGATGCTGGAGTGAGAGCCACTGCGGCTGGTTTGGGTTTTGATTTCCCTGCTGAAGTAGAGCGGGCTAGATTTTTCTGAAAACTTTTAATTACTTTTAATGCATCATCCGGAGTGGAATTCTCGACATCAGGTCTGACTGACGTTATTGCCTCCTTCAATTCAGATTTAAGGCCGGACATCAAAGCTGCCACAAAAAGACGTGAGTGGGCTTTATTATATAATGAAAAACCCAAATCTTTAAATACTACCATGAGACGCCCATAGAATTTCTCGGCAGTCTCCCCCTTGTCCTGTGTGACATCTGTGAGAGAGGTAGCTTGGTCCGCTAGTCTGTCTTGTGCCCAAACCTTTAAAGCATTACAGAAATCAACACCACTCTCATAGGTTCCCCCATCCAGGTTCACATTATACACTATGGCACCCTCAATAATTGGAAAATACCCCTCCCCAGCTTTTACTCGAACTAAGTGTAATAGATCTCTTCGGGGAGTGGAATAAATCTCTCGATTCGCTGCCATTTGCCTGTAGAAAGCCATGGGGGAAGTCTCTGGATCAGGTAGTTGATTGCAAAGGGTGCCTATTTGGGATGGAGAAAAGGGGTATACTTTGGCCGGTCGTGAGTAGTTTCCACATCATCCTCCTCAAATTCGGATATTACTGACTCAGGGACGGGAGGAGGTGGTGGTACTGCGGGCACAAGAGGCATCTGCTGTGGGTACGGGGCTGGAGGCTCCGTTACAGTTAGAGATTGTATTGCCTGATGGGCCGTTAGGCGGCTGTCAAGGACAAATCGGACCTCCTCTAATTTTATGGGATTTTCCTGTATACATCGTTCTATTGCTGATACTATGACCGTGGCAGCATCCTTCCTGGGATATTGGAATATACCGGCAGAGATTAATGGTATGGCCATTGTACGTTGAGGCATTGTACTGGGGGGACAGAGAGGCATACAGGATTGCGTTCTGGACAGCCTCAGTAAGTAATTGTTGGGACCTAGGAATGTTGGTAGAATTATATCGTGGTCCCACTGCATGTATTACATATTGACACGGCAGCTGTACTGCTCTGGTTGCTGCGACCTGTCCTGTTTCTACCTGGCCATACGTCTGTATATACGAATTAGATTCGTCCTGTATCATGGGTCCGCCTTTCTGTGAAATTGTTGCGGACAGTCCTCCGGCATGGCGGAGTTGATTATTTGCAGCATTTACTATGGCCCCAACATGCTGCTTCGTAAGATCCCCTGTCCCTATCCTAAAGAGTACATCATGATATTGGGGTCCAGGAATAACATTGGAATATATTTCCTGAAAATCTTCTCTTTCCTCTGTGTATCCTGTCTCTGACCGGGTGAATAACGTAGGAGGGGGTGGATACTCTTGACCGCTAGCAATACTAGGCATAGCAGGTGCTGGCGGTGGCTGATAATAAGTGCCGTCAGCATTTACCAAGGGAAAAGTTGGGACTACAACTCCGGGTCTCCTTGCTCCACAACTGTAACAGGTCTCTCTCCACTGAGGATTAGTAACCCCACATACATCACAAATCCATCCGGCAGGATCATAGGGTGGAGGCGCACTGGGTTTTGGCAACTCAGGATATATTGGTGCCCTGGGGTTAAGGGGCACAGAGCTTACAATCGGAAGAAGAGGCTTAATTTCCTGGGGAGGGACCTCATTATCTAGCAGAGAGACCCCTTGTTCGAGATCATCATTTTTAATTATTTGTTTTTCTGGTACATTATTTTCAGTAATTTTCACAGTTCCTTCTTGCATCACAAAACATCCATTCTTTGTCGTAGTAGACAGCTTTTCTTTTTCAACATAGCGATAACAAAAACTACATGAATTAATTTCCTCTTCCACCTCCATATAACCTTCATCACACAATTCATGTGCCAAGCCACGGAATTCTTCAGCATCTTTAAGCAAACCGTCCTCAATCAACCTTCCTTTGTTCTTCCTAATACCTTCGTCTCATTGCGAAGGCTGTAGTCTCCCCCCTTCAGGAATTCCCATAATCGAAAATATTTTCCTTGCATTTTTGATAGATTTCTTTCCTCGTCTTTGAACCATAAGACTAACAGTATCTGATTCATTACACATATCCAGACTCTTCTTTTTCTTCCACGGAAACATTCTCTTTTAATTAAATATCCGTACTTAAATTGTGCCCAGTCCTAGAGCGGCCGTATAGTCTGTCGCACCGGGCCTATCTATCCCCCACAGGGATGGCCCCACAACGTGGTACTCAGTGAAAGGAGGAGGGCGTCTTAGACTATCCCTACAGACACCTCTGGTTTTATATATATATAAATATAAATATATTTCCGGTGTCCTAACCAATCTTCGATCACCTCACCAACGCCCGATTCTAACAGTGATCGGGATTTCAGGATATTTTGACTAAAAAGAGAGTTACAATCACTGGTCAATCCGGGGTGTCCGTCCCTTATGAGGTACGGTTCGAACACTGGGCCCCCAACGGAACTACACCTCTATATGATTCCACCCGAGAATCACCCCACCATCGGGGACAAACCTCAGATCCTCTTTCCAGCAACAAACAGAGGAAAACCACACCAAACGGTCAGTCTGAACAGTATATCTGCCAACTTACCGTGGTTTGTGGGGGGTGATCAGTCCCAATTTTCCAGTGCCTGTGTCCGGTCCGAGAGTCCTTTATCTTGCTGTCCTCCGGGGGTAGAAGCATCCCTATATGGGGGCCCCACGTTTGGCGCCAACTGTTGAGGGAGGATCTGAAGTGACCCTTCACGGTTGACCAAGTGACTTCCAAATTATTTCACAGGGTATTGCCGGCAATGACCACACAGAGACTTGTCTCTATTTGGGAGAATCAAAGTAGATTCCTAACCCATGTATTATATCATCATCTTTTATAGTATTCAGTAAGTTTGTATTTCAACCAATAGTATAAAACTACACCTACAACAATTAACCTATGAAAATGCAAGAAAATTGACCTATAAGAATTACAGGATAATTAACCTATAAGAATACAAGAAAATAGGAAACTACATATATGGTCATGTCTACGTAACATAGGACAGAACAATATCGTATTCAGTTCTCAAAACATTTCTACAGTGATACCACTCAAGGTCTCATATCTTGTCCAAACTGGAGCAGTCCGGTTTTATTACAGCCCATAACCTTTACTCTACTTAAAAATAGAAAAAACGATTTGGCTCTCTACCAGCCAGAAACTATTGCCTAGTAACAGAATTTATCTCATAAAGACAAGATGGAGTTACAAGCACAAAATGGAGCATTCAGTCCTGATCTTTCTTAGTTTAGTCCTTCACACCAGAACTGTGGACCCTGTGGCCTCAGAAGAAAAGACTACAGCAGTCAGAAGGCACCCCTGCAACCCATCAAGACGACTCGTCCCTTGGAGATCGTGGCCCTGGACCATGTCAAGTTGTCACCCAGCCGGTCAGGATACTCCTATGCCCTGAATATGGTGGATCACTACTCCAGGTTCCTGGTGGTCGCCCCTGTCAAAGATCTGACGGCAGAGATAGCAGCAAAGACGTTCCAAGCGTATTTCTGCAGACCACACGGATATCCTGAGCAGGTGCTAACTGACCAAGGCCCAGCCTTCGAGGCCGAATTGTTCAAAGAGTTCTGTCGCTTGTATGGGTGTAAGAAGATAAGAACCACACTGTACCACCCCCAAACCAATGGTCTCTGTGAGAAGATGAATCATATCGTCATTGACCTGCTGAAGACTGTACTACTCGAGGAGAGAAATCGGTGGCCAGACCTACTGCCTGACCTGGTAGATCTGTACAATCACATACCTGTGAGTTCCACCAATTGCACCCCAGCCTACCTCATGCGGGCAAGACCAGGAAAGCTGCCCATGGATCTGGAGCTTGGTGTTGTAGAACCAGAAGCAGATGTGACTACTGAAGACTGGGACACAAACAGACAGGAACAGTACAGAAAAGTACAGGCCTGCGTTGAAGATAGTCTCAATCAAGTAAGGGATAAACAAGAAGATCGCTACAACAAAAGTGCGCCAGCTGAACCTTTCGCACCTGGTGAAATCGTGCTGAAAAGAAAGAGGAGGATACACAAACTCGAAGATCAATGGGAAAGAGAGCCCTACATCGTACAGAATTCAAGGTTTGACAACAAGAAAACGTGCATAATTAGCAAAGATGGAGGAAGAACAACTACCACCGTATCCAGAGATCACCTAAAGTTGTGTCCGGATCTGTTAAAGCTTCAAAAGGAAGAACCTGTTGTCAATCAGAAAGAGCGTGATGAAGCAGTCATACATACAGACTTAGGAGATTTCCCCGCGGATTGGCCCAGAATTGGAGAAGCTGTAATTATCCCCATACTTCAATTCTATCAACCACAAGGAGAACCTCTACATCCAGTTGCACCAGTTGTTGCAGTAGAGACAGTTCCAGAAGAACCTGCTTCAGCAGAACCCCAAGAAGCAGCATCCCAAGACGTGGAATCCCAAGAAGCTGAATCTCAGGAAGAAGGATCCCCTGCAGAAGTCGAGCCAGTTACCCAGCTCACAGTATACTTGCCAGATCCCTAGAGAGGCTAAGGCAGTACTACAACCTACCTGCATGCAGGAATAACAGGATAACTGACACCTCACCTACCACTAAACCACATAGGTCAGTACGCATAACAAGGGGCAATTACCTGTTAGGTACAGAGAGTAGGACCTAACAAATGTAAATAATTATCTAGAACCACTGTATATAAATGTATATATTTTTGCTTGTAATATGCTTTATGATACCGTTATTTATTAATCTGTTTTCCTTTTAAAATTGAAACAAGTGGAATGGACATTATTTTTACTTGTTTTCTCTACCCCTTTTTGAGCATCCTTTTCCAAAAGAGACTGGGACTTTTATGGTTGCTCATTTCCTCATTGTTGTGCTAATGTATATAGTTGTTCATTTACCGTTATGCAACAGTTCAAGAGTGCCTTACCTCCTGTAAAGGAAGAGTTATTTATACAATGTTTATTGTTCTTTGTTTTTGTATTTCAGCCCCGGAGTGCTGAGTTCTACTAGGGGGGAATGTGGAGCCCAGCTGCGACTGGATCCATATCTTCCAGAAGGGTGCACTGAAAGAATATACCACTAGAGGTCATTATGCACCTTCACACACGTTTACTTATCCCAAAGACCACCAGAGGGAGCTGTGATAGACATATAAAAGAAGCTGCACATAGGAAGTTTCAGTTTAGCTCAGTCAGCCAGTCACCTCAGAGAGAGCTCAGTCAGTCTGCAGTAAGGGAAGTGCAGAGCTGAGATTAGAGAGGCTGCAGAGCTATTCAGTTCAAGAGCAAGTGGAGTCTAGTAAAGAGTGGAACAGAAACCACTCCAGCCTAGTCAGAGCTGAATCTAGGAGTGCAGCTCAGGGAGAGAAGCGTGCCGACGCTTAGAGAGCGGTGAAGAGGCAGCCCACCAACTGCCAGTGTGTGATCGTGTGAGGATCCAGGTAGGCCGAAGGCGAGTGGAATGTTAGTGAGACAAAGGAGCCTTTATAGCTCACCTCAGCAAGTATTACCGGACACCGGGGTCCGAGCCTATAGGGATCTCCACGACCCATTAGGAGAACACCGGAGTTCCTGGAGGACTACAAGTCCCAGGATTATCACAGAGCTGATATGTAGCAGGATCAGGAGGACGGAGTTCGGCTGGTACCGGCCAAGGGACCCTGTCCTTTCAGAGAAGGTCCAATCACAAGGTCAGCCAGGTACAAGACGGAGACTAAGCTAGGCCCAGCTACACGCAGGCCAAGACTTCATTACAAAAAGGCAGAGAACAGGAGGCCACACACCTACTCAGTGGAGGAATCTGGATGTGCACCCTTCACCCTACAGTGCTCCGGGGAGTGCCTGCAACATCTTCAGTAAAGGTACCAAAGTGACTTATGTGTGTGTCTACCTTATTGTCCCTGACTGCCGGGTCCCCGTCTGTCCTGCATTCCTACACATCTATCTGCCCTGGAGGAATCAGCCTTACTTGTGGAAGGCTTAACATCTAGCTGCACAATATTAACCCCTCCAGTGGATCTGCATAGCAGCGCTGGTCATCCTGACCAGGTACCACAAGTGGCGTCACGCATTCCCCATACCAATATTCAATTCACCTGTAAATATCCCACATTAAAGAATGAGCACCAGAGCATGGACTGAGCTGTGTTGCCGTGACATCCCCCATAGTAGTCTATAGGCTCAGATCCGAGTTCCCATTGCTCTGGAGGGCGACTCACTTACAATAAAATTATGAAAAAGGAAAAAATAAAAACGACACACAAATATGCAAAACAGTTATAAAATAAAAAGCAAATAACAGAAATACCTAAATATTTCCATCTACAGTTATCTTCTGTTTTCTTTGAGGGAAGAAGTGAATTATGGCTCGCATTAGCCTCCCAGGCCGCCCTCACATGTGAACCTCCTCTCTTTGTGCCGCCCAGCTTTTTATAGTCCGGACAATTACCATACATAGTTATTAACTATTATTCAAATAGTGGATAATCATTACTCATCACTGGCAGTCTGCCCTCTATGACTTTGAGAAAAGAACTCTGCAGCCAAATCTAGTAAAGCCGTTCATAGGCCATGGCCTTGAAGGGAGGTTGTCATGACAGGGTTTGGACGGGAACATAGTCTTATAGTGTAAAGCATATGGGGGAGAATATTAAGGTGGGAAATGGGTTCTGTGATATCAGAGAAGGTGGGAGCAACCATCGTAGGTAAGGCTGACTACAGCAAGCTAAAATTTGGGTTTAGCTTTACAAGAAAAATAAATACAAATTTCAGGTTCCTTTTGGAAACTTTTTGTCTTGAATTTTTATGCTGTAATAATTGTGATGGAGTGTCTTTTGGCCATGGGTATAACTACTTGATTTTGTCATTGCAATGGGGATGGAGGCCCATCCTTGAAGTTGGGGATGAGGCTCATAGTGGATGGTTGGAGAAGGAGCCTCCAGAAGTGGACTCAATTTGTATGGCGGAAGCAGAATGGCTATGTAAAGGGGGATTTGGAGACCTGGAGGTATTTGGTTATGACTAAAATGTCAAGTTGTTAACTGTTGCCTCTGAGCAGGTGACAAATTGACTAAGGTAATACCACCTGAACAGTTATATTTACAGTGCCCCTCAGATATGGTCTTTGGGGAACATTCCCCTTTCATTATATGGGGTCATTTTGGAGATTATTCATGTGGTTATATATGTTGTTTATTTCATAAAGGCTGCTGTGGCCAAATCATTCCATCTCAGTGTGGGGTCTTGTTATTTTAGGTGTAAGGGTAAGAAAAGAAGGTGATTGGTGGATTATGGGTGGAGGAACAGGTTAAGGGTTGAGAAGGAGAGACTTGTCAATACCCTTTGTCACTGATAGAGCAGAAGTGCACATACTTGACTTCGGCTCCTTTCATTCTCTATGGGACTGCAGTAGAAAGCCAAGTGTTCTACTTTGCTTTTTCCTGCAGACCCATTGACAATGAAAGGAGCAGAGGGTGATATATCTGATTTACGATTTATTGCATCAACACATTAATACAGCTTCCTCATTGCTATTATTCATGCATAGGTGAACCTCAGCTCAACCAATAAACGTCTGAACACTATTTAGAAGTCTATGATATACGGTACTTAGTCCTTATACTGTTTAAGATGAAGATTTCAGCAGTGGCTGCTTAGTCTTTAATGACACTTCTACACCTTTGTCATAATGACATTTTATTATGCATTATATGGGATCAAACTATATCCCAGTGATTCATGGCGTACCTCTGAGACTGGAGATCACCAAGATGAGAACGGAGAATGTAATTATAATGGATATAGGATGTTACCAAGCCTTAATAATGATTACCATTACTGTTACCTCTGCACTCCTTAAAACAACACAAAATCAATGCTGCAATGTACAAAATCATTAAGGAACTGACAGTTACAGAAAAAAACAACATAAAGTTCAATCAAATCGTCTGATGGACGAGAATAAGAAGTAAGCAAAGAACAAGTTGTGTCAACAACAGAACCGTGACGCATGATATGAACTACATCTAAAAATTATTTAGAATTAGAATATTCTAAGGCACAGAAAGTCCACAGTATTTCTGTCTCTTGTGGTCTTACTGCAAATCTTTTCATACTTTCAATTACCATTTCAAAGGACCCATATTTATAATTAATTTTTACCTATTTACATCAAGGCATTGTTTAGGCTTTTCAACACTATACATTTTCATGGAACCTCCTTTTCCTTGCTATGTTGCCTTACAGACCAGAAAGAATTCAATACATACTCCAAAATGATGCAAAAAAAAGAACTCCACCAAACGGGCTATATCTTGATTAATTAATGTCCACACTTTTAAGTTTCACTTTTAAAGGGGTAGTATGCTTTATTGTTTTAGTGTTGGGAAAGAGGCAGCAAAGTATGGTGGGAAGAGCAAAAATGACCCCCACTCCAAGCTACACACTTTTTCTTTGGGTGTGAAGTGAGGGCCGCAAGATGGATACAGACGATTTTTGAAAGCTGAAGGCCATCGCAGTCCCCTAGTGCCAATTGCCCAGTTGCCATTACTTCTCTAAGAAAGCTGTGCCTGCGCTACACCAGTATGTTGCAGACATCACCCTTTCCTTGAAAAAATCTGTGTCTGCCATTGTGCACTTCACCACTGTCACCTGTATGAGCAAATATGGCCAGGGGGATTGCATCTCACTGACTGGGCACTGAGTGACACTGGTTGCTGTGTGGGCAGGCGGTTAAAGGCTTTCTTCACAAGTGTTGAAATCCCCAAGGCTTGTGTGACAAACCTCTGTATCTAACACTTCCTCCACTGCGTCTGCCTCCTCCACCTCCTCTAGGGCTTCCACCTTTGCCTTGAACCTCTCCCTTAATGAGACAGGCGTTCCAACAGTGCAAAGGGAATTCCCCCCACCTGCATACTGCACAGCCAGGGCTCACCGCAATCAGGCAGCTTTTCAAATAATATGCCTTAGAGATCTCAGTCACACAGCTCAAAAGTTGTGGACACCTATCCAGGCTGAGTTAAAGCAATGGTTGTCTCCACTGAATCTGGAGCCAGGGAAGGCCGTGTGCGATAAAGGTGCGGCCCTATGCCAGGGCAGCCTCACACACGTGCCTTGCATGGCTCACATCCTCACCCTGGTGGTAAAGCAATTTCTCTGATTCTATCCAAGCCTGGATGTGCTGCTACAGAAAGCATGGTCACTGTGTGCTCACTTCCACCATTCGCATGCACCGCAGGTCATTGACTTGCATCACTACAGAGGTCTTTCAGCCTACCGGTTAAACGTTTGATATGCAATGTGCAGACACAATGGAATTCCACTCTGCACATGTTGCAGCGACTGTGGCAGCAGCAACGAGCTCTGGTGCAGTATGTCCTTTTGCATAGCCTGAGCCAACCTAGTACAGACATGGTGTAAATCTCCACCTCTGCACCCTTCTGCACAGTTTTGAAATGGCTAAGATGGTTAGTGCTGACAATGTTGTCATCAGCATCACTATTCCAGTCATCTACATGCTGGAGCACAGTTTGAATAGTCTGTGGGAGGAGGTGGTGGACCCAGAGGAAGAGGATGAAGCAGAAAAGGATGTGGCAGGGATACCAATATCTCTAAGTTCCAGACTGTCGTCTAACAGGCGGGTGCCATGGGAGGGTTGATTACAGCAATAGAGGGGGGCTCATGGTACCAGATAAACTATTACTGAAGGTGCAGGAGCCATGGAACAAATGGAGTACGATGAGGAGGAAGAGGTGATTGGCATGCAACAGTCAGGATCTGAAGAGGATAATGATCACCTCTCTGTTTTCCATGGTTGGCGGGAAGCGCCCGACACATGAGCATCTTCCTGCTGCACTATCTGCAATATGATGCCAGTATTGTTAGGATTAGAAATAGTGATGACTACTGGGTTGCCACTCTGTTAGATCCACTGTACAAGAGTAAATTTTGCCAGATGTTTCCCCCCCTGGAAAGGGACCCATGCATGCTGGAGTATCAAAACACTTGTAAACAATCTTAAGAGTGTTTTTTTCCAAGAAAGCATTGAGGCACACAGTGTGTATCACAGTTATAGACTTCCAACCCTGGGAATGTCGAGTTGTCAATGCAAAAACATTAGCAGCAGCAATAGTGTAAGTGGCATAAGTAACTTCTGTGAGTTGCTTCACACATTTTTTTAGACCATCCAATGCACCAGCAGAACAGAATACAAGTCTGACACGTTGTGAATGATTGGAGAAGATGGTATAGAAGTATCTGGAGCTCAATATCAATGCCACAATGCCATCAGGGGAGAGTTGGACCATTTTGCATTTTGGTCTTCAAAAATGGAAGAGTGGCCTGAGCTTGCCTGTCATGCCTTGGAGGTTTTGTCATGACCGGCAGCCAGCGTTTTCTCAGAACGTGTCTTCAGCACTGCTGGTGGAGTCCTGATGGATAATCGCATGTGACTGTCCCCTGAAAGTGTACACCACCTAACTTTCATCAAGAAGAACATGTCATAGATCTCCAATGACTTTTGCACCCCAGTAGCAGACTGGACAGACTAGGCGATGGTAAAAAAAAAAAAAAAACCCACAACCCCCCGAGGAAGCTGACGTGAAACGCGCGTCGGGGTTTCATCTGCAACACCAGGTAACGCACACAGCACTTTGCTTAGAGTATTACATGTTTACAGGTCTGTGTGACCCTCATGGCATTCTATGATTTCTGGGCTCATGTGCAATATGGTTTGTGGACCAGTTATTAACATGTGTCATTTAGTTTAAATTGTCCTATGATTTATAGGTTGGCATTTACCCTTAGGGCACCTTGTGGGCTTATGTGCAATATTGATTGTGGACCATTTATCTGTGAGGGATATTATTTGTTTTAATATTCACGGTGAGACGTCTCCACTGAGATTACCTCTCCTATTGGGGAGCATGATAGGCCACTAGGCTTTATTTATCTGTATGTCTATGGACTTATTTTGGGGTCCGACGTGTTAGGATATCATGACCCACTTTTCTCCTACACTATTGCTCACTTGAATGTCCAGATATTGCCTGTATTTTGTCATGTTTATGGTACACTATTTCTCTGTATACATGTTTGATGTGCTTATGGTGTGCTACACCTGTGTATCTCTTCTCCTATTTTTTATTATTTATTACTTAATAAAATTCTATTTTGGATGTTTGCCCATTTTCCTTTTCTCTTTTGGTGCAGACTAGGCGATGGTGTAGTTTTTAGTGTGCTGCATTGATCTCACATTATTGCAGTCTGTGATACCTTTGTTGTAGCTTCTGTACCTGCTGGTGCTACTTCTGCTGATGTTCCAAACTATTTTTTTAAACGTGGAGCTGTAAGGGCGGGCCCGGACTGTAGTCATGTGACAAAGAATACGTATGCACAGTCTTAATTCAGAAGTGCAAGAGTAGGGGCCCAAACCCAAGGTAAAGTGAAATAAACTCTGCACTCAACTTTAGATAAATTGCAAACAAGTGGAATTTAATAAGGTCCAAATCAATATAGTATACAGGGAAGAACGTTTCGGTCTCACGACCTTCATCAGCTACTACAATAAACAATTGGATATAATGCACGAAATTAATAATAACGAATAAAAATAATAATAATAATAATAAATTGAGAAAATAAGTATATAGAAGTAATGAAATATCTAATAACAACGTGATTCCAATTAGTATCAAGGTCGCAGATTAAATAGAGCATTGACTGGGAGATGTAAAGGGAGGTTATAGCCAAGTGGATAGAGTGTGGTTCAAGTGCATATAAGGTAGATACACATAATAATAATTATTGCCCTGGTTCTACAGTATATTAAACTAAGAATCTCATCACAATTACTATTTCCTATATACTAATCATCATTTTTTCTCTATCCGTCTTAGAGCCGGTTATATTGAAATAGATGGCACATTCACACTCTGGAAGGAGTCCTTCATCATCACGCTAGCGTTTTCTTCCATAATATGCACGCCTCTGCTCCTCCTTTGCTCCCACATCACTGAACACCGCCTGCAAAGCCTTGGAACTCATAGAGTACCATTGTTGCAACGCATGGCCATGTCCTTCTGCTTTCGTCACTACCCACCCACCACACTGGATTGGCTGTTAGTTATCACATGTCCCACCACCTTCCTTATCATACAGGAAGGAACACGGCCATGACAGCACATGACTAGCAGTGGATACCGCGTCCCTGCTGCAGCTCCACACGGACTACCTCTTCTATTAAGGTTTGCTACAACGGCTTCTTGTTTTTCATTGACTTATCACTCTGGCTGATTTTTGTTCCCCTATATTGACTATGCTGGTCTGCTGTTTCACAGGTCGCCTAGCTCCATTTTTTGGCTATCAGTTACTTCATATGGTTGCTCCATGATATTACTGGTAGGCGATCTCATATCAGCATACCTTCACTTTTCTCTGATATATAATTGACACCATTCTGCCGTTTATTTCCCACAGTTATTATGTGACATTCACCCTGGATGCGTCCATACTTGCTGTTAAGTACCTACACAGGGGTATGTACACTGTGTTCCAAATTATTACGCAAATAATATTTTCTCAGATTTTCCCAAATTACCTACATGAATTTCAGTCATTGTAATTTTCCAGTCAAATAACTATTAGAGTACAATTGAAAGGTTTTTGTACAAACGGCCTATGATAACAGTATATTTTTAAAAAAATAAAACACTCAAACTGCACTCAAAATGCATGTTCCAAATTATTATGCACAGCAGAGTTTTCAACCTTTTCATTTTAATAAAGAACAAAAAAATGGTCATTTTTGAGATTATAAGCATTAGCAGGTTATTACAAACTGAAATCAAACAGTTTTCAACTCAAAACTTTATTCTAGGTGATGTTACATTTGCACATAGGACCCCTTGTTCGAAAGGAGCTTCTGAACTCTCTCGTCCATTGAATTTGTCAGGTTTTGGATGGTTTCTGCTTCAGTTGTTTTGCATGAGGACAGAATACCCTCCCACAGCTGTTGCTTAGATGTGAACTGCCTCCTGCCATCATAGACACTCCTTTTGATGATGCTCCAGAGGTTCTCCAGAGGTTCTCAATGGGGTTGAGGTCAGGGGAGCATGGGGGCCACACCATAAGTTTGTCCCCTTTTATGCCCATAGCAGCCAGAGATGCAGATGTGTTATGTGCAGCATGAGACGGTGCATTATCATGTATGAAAATGATCTTGCTGCGGAATGCACGGTTCTTCTTCTTGAACCATGGCAGGAAGTGCTGTTTGAGAAACTCAACATACACTATGGAGTTCATCTTTACCCCTTCAGGGATCCTAAAGGGGCCGACAATCTCTCTCCCCATGATTCCAGCCCAAAACATTACTCCACCTCCTCCTTGTTGGCGCTGTAGCCGTGTTTGCATGGGGTGTCCATCAACCAGCCATCCTCCACTCCATCCATCTGGACCATCGAGCGTTACACGGCACTCATCGGTGAACAAAATAGTTTAGAAGTCAGTCTTCATGTATTACTTGGCCCACTGGAGCCGTTTCTGCTTGTGTGCAGTGGATAGAGGAGGTCGACATTATGGCTTACGCACAGCTGCAAACCTCTGAAGGACCCTGCATCTTGTTGTTCGGGGGACGTTGGAGGCACAGCAGCTTCAAAAACTTGTCTGCTGCTATGACAAGGCTTTTATGCCACTGCTCTTTTAACCTGACGTAATTGCCTGTAGGAAAGAGTCCTCAATTTTCCCTTATCAGCACGCACACGTGGGTACTGTGAATCAGCTACATACTTCTTGATTGTGCGATGATCATGATGAAGTGTCTTGGCAATGTTGATTGTAGTCATGCCTTGACCTAAACACTCCACAATTTGTTGCTTCTCAGCAGCCGACACATCCTTTTTCTTTCCCATTTTGGCAGAAAATGTAGGCTGCTTAATAATGTGGGACAGCGTTCTTAAGTAGTCTTGCCTTTCATTGGACACACCTGCCAAACTAATTAGCACAGGTGTCTGCAATTGCTTACAGTGATATAAAGAGCCCTGACACACATCACCATCAATGAGTTTAACTGACAAACAAAAAAATTCTTACCTTATCACTCCTAAACAATTTTTGCATAATAATTTGGAACACAGTGTATATCTACCTTATATGCACTTGAACCACACTCTATCCACTTGGCTATAACCTCCCTTTACATCTCCCAGTCAATGCTCTATTTAATCTGCGACCTTGATACTAATTGGAATCACGTTGTCATTAGATATTTCATTACTTCTATATACTTATTTTCTCAATTTATTATTATTATTATTATTATTATTATTATTATTTTTATTTTTATTATAATTTCATGCATTATATCCAATTGTTTATTGTAGTAGCTGATGAAGGTCGTGAGACCGAAACGTTCTTCCCTGTATACTACATTGATTTGGACCTTATTAAATTCCACTTGTTTGCAATTTATCTAAAGTTGAGTGAAGAGTTTATTTCACTTTACCTCGGACTGTAGTCATGACCTGGATTACTGTAACATCCATGTCCAGCCCTTCCCCTACATGAAACGGTGTTCTTCCCTCTGGCGTACCTGCATCTCGAGCTTTCACTCTTTCTGGGCACCTCCCAGGCACCGACGGTCCCTCTTCCTTTAGACCCCCAGTAATGGAGACCCAATCCAGAATAACTTGAACACATTCTTTACCTAACTCTTCACACTTTACATCCACAGTTGGCACAACAGTTGTTTCGTTTGTTTCCTTATCTCTCCCTGCTTTGCTGTCACTTCTGTGCAGTACGCGCCTGGACCGGACCGTCTTAGACTGCTCCCCAGTTCCTTCCAGGCCTGACCATAATGACACTTCCTTCAGCCTGCTTCACCTCAGAGCTGAATTCATCAATCACTACATTTGGAGGCTCACAGTGAAGCATCCGGCCCATCTATACCGAACTCGTCGAAGCTCCAGCTCCCCTCAGTTCCTTGGTCCAGCCAACTTCTGCCCCATCTAGTGGCCTGCTACAGAACTACACTTGCCCAGTATATAAAACTATATGCTAAAGTGCCCTCCTCTATTGTCCCAAAAGGATGCACTTAACTTTCCCTAAGCTATACATGTCAGGAACATTACATAATACAAAGTTATACATAATGGTAACACATCTTGAATGTGGCAGTGCCATAACTATTAGCAGTAGTACATAATATTATGTAGCAATACCACCAAATGTTTATAACTATACAACGACTATTTACATGGGAAACGTTAATTACACTTAAGGGGCGGGGTGAAACAGTAGTACTCCTTCAACCCCCATACAGAGTCTCCGAGTTGGGTCTCCTTCTGGAGGGTTGCCTATAGTGGAAGGGGTGTCAGAGCTCCATTATACTATTTCTACTCTGTGGAAATCGATGTCTCTTTAGTGGTGTGTGGCAATAATGTTTTGAAATGTTTGGACTTCAAAGTTGGGTCTCCTTCATGTGTGTTGCCTGTACCTGAGTCGCACTTAGTACCGGGGCAATGGGGTACTCGGAGCCGAGCCCATGGGAACCTATGGGAGTTGTCACTGGTAGCGGTGGCTCGGTCCGTGGCCCCGGGCGCTCATACAATGGGGAATATTTACAGGGGATTATTAGGATAGGTAGTTTGTGACGCCACCTGTGGTATCTGGTTAGTTGAACCAGCGCTGCTATAAGGACTTTCACAGGGGATGTTATGGGGCAGCAAGATGGTGGGTCTCCCACAGGTGAGACGGGTCCCTGGAAGTCTATGGTGATGATGATAGCAGGGTATAGATAATAATTCAGTCGCACACAATGCAGCTTCTTTTCATACCTTTTACTGGTAGATGGTTCAAGCAGATCCCGGGGAGCTGGTCGGGGTGGAGAATGCACATTCGGGTAACCGCTGAGCAGGTTAGAGGCCTCCTTTACTCCAAATGTAGGTGAGTCCAACTTGCCTGAAGCGAAGTTAACTCTGAATCTCCAGCTCTCTCAATAGCTGTACTGCCCGGCCAACATTGTGGTGGAAACTTCTAAGTGGTGAAAACTAAGTCTATATTTGCTGATCAGGCTAGACTCCTGTTTTCCCTGTCTCCGGTTACGTATTGACACTTAGGGCTGCTCTCTGCGACCTGTAGTCCAGATGCCTCCGGTGTTCTTGTTACTAAGCTTGAAACTGTAGCAACGCTTCGGACCCCGGTGTCCGGCAATTTAGTGCAGGCAATCCAATACCTGTAGCACTTCTCTAACTTCTCCACTGCGCCCTTCGCCCTGCTTCTGCTCTTTGCATAAGCACTTGTAGCTTACGATGGAAATAGTCAGCTTTCTCCCGAGCTCGCTGAGCAGCTCTCAGTTTCCTCCTTGCTTCAGCTTCTACTGAGGTACTGATTAAGGGTAGCTCTGACTAGGCTAGGATGATGCACTTCACCCGTACTAGCCTCCACTTCTCTGTCAGGTGAGCTACGCTAGCTCTGCGAGGATTCAGTCCCCTCTCCTCTCCAAGTCCAGACTGAACTGGCACTGAACTGCACTGTCTGAAGACAGGAAACTATCTGACTGATCTGAGCTCTTCTCAGACAGGAAACAGACTGACTCTGCTACGTGTCACCACCTCCTATACCCCTAGTGGGTGTGTCTGAAATTGTAAGTGAAGTGCATGAATAGCAAGCTTTTGTGGTTACCTTCCTGTGCATTCTCCTGGATTTTATGTGTGTGCCTGCGTAGCTGGGCTACACATCCCCCCTTGGTAAAACACAGCACTCCCGGGCTGTAAAAGACAAAAAGAACATTTTGTTTTGCATTAACATAAACATTATAACTCTTCCCATCCGGGAGGTAAGACTTCTTGAACGTTACATTTTGTACAATGAAGAATACAAAAGTATCAAAAGTATCAAAATATCAAACGTATTCATATATACAAGATACTTGTGGAGGACCCGCACCAAAAACCTCCCACGTGGGTCCTGGGTGGGCTGCAGGACTTCTGACTGCAGACCTCACTATAGGCCCACCATACGGGTTTTTCTCTCAGAGGCAGATAGTAGTAGTGGTTTCATGTAAAACCAAAATAATGCACCGAAGCGCAACTATGTACAAGATAAGTTCTTGGGCTGGCACAGTCCACAGCCACGCAGTCCATTGGCATGGTTAAAACACATTTCAAATAATTACATTAATACTTTTTCAAACTTTATACAATTTTTCAGATGCAATAAACCCTATCTGGGTCTTGCTAACTAGTTTACTAGGACTACTCCTGATAGCGAATAGGTAGTTTTCCTTTAGTTGTACGTTCTGACCTACGTGGGGTAGCGTCAGGTATAGTAGTCTCTAACCTTTCTGTTCTGCGTAACGGCAAACTATAGACACGACTCCACCTCTCTAGGGACCTGGCAAGCATGCTAGCGACTGGAGGAGGCGGTACTGCTTCACCAGCTTCACCAGAGGACTCCACTTCTTGTGGTGCTGCTTCTTGCGGGTCCGCTGCTTGGGGTTCTGATGGTTGAGGGTCTGCCGGAACAGGTTCTTCTGGAACTGGCTCAACTGGCACAATTGGTATGACCGGTTGTAGAGACTCCTCTTGCGATTGATAAAACTGCAGCACAGGAATAATTACAGCGTCTCCCAATCTGGGCCAATCCGCAGGTAAATCCCCCAAATCCGTGTGTATGACCGCTTCAGCACTCTCTTCTTGATGGACAACAGGGTTTTCTTCACGGAGCTTTAATGGGCAAGGACACAACTTTAAATGATCTCTGGACACCGTTGCCGTCGTTTTTCCTCCATCCTTACTAATGGTACAGACCTTTCTGTTATCAAAATTGGAATTTTGCACGACGTATGGCTCCTGTTCCCACTGATCATCCAACTTGTGTGTTCTTCTTTTCCTTTTGAGCACCATTTCTCCAGGCAATAAAGGCTTAGCGGGAGCATTTTTGTTATAGTTCTTCTCTTGCTTTTCTCTTACTTTGTTGAGACTGTCTTCTACGCAGGCTTGTACTCTCTTGTACTGTTCCTGTCGAGTTGTGTCCCAATCTTCAACACTGTCATCAGCCTCTGGTTCTACCACACCGAGTTCTAAATCCATTGGCAGTCTTCCAGGTCTTGCTCTCATAAGGTAAGCTGGAGTGCAGTTAGTGGAACTTACTGGTATGTGGTTGTACAAGTCAACCAGGTCAGGTAACAAGTCTGGCCACCGATTCCTTTCTTCCAGGGGTACAGTTTTCAGTAAATCCATGACAATGTGATTCATCTTTTCACAAAGGCCGTTGGTCTGAGGGTGGTATGGCGTCGTTCTGATCTTTTTACATCCATACAATTGACAGAATTCCTGAAACAGTTCAGCTTCAAAGGCTGGACCTCGATCAGTCAGTACCTGCTCTGGATATCCGTGTGGTCTGCAGAAACTTGCTTGGAAGACCTTGGCTGCTGTCTCTGCTGTCATATCTTTGACAGGGGAGACCACCAGAAACCTGGAATAGTGATCCACCATGGTCAGGGCATATGTGTACCCTGACCTGCTCGGGACAACTTGATGTGATCCAATGCCACGATCTCCAAGGGACGAGTCGTCCGGATAGGCTGCAAGGGTGCCTTCTGGCCTGAGACCACAGGGTCCACAGTTCCGGCACCACTTCTCGATGGAGCTGCGCATCCCTACCCAGTAGAACCGGCACCTCAACAGGGTCTCCAGCTTTTTCCAGCCAAAGTGTCCTGCTTGATCGTGGTAGGCTTCCAACACCATTTGGATGTCTGCTCTGGGCACCACTATCGGCCAAACCATCTCATGGGTCCTTGGGTCGACGTATCTCCTGCACAACTTCTCTCGGTATATGAACAACCGGCTTCTTTCATTCCACAGGAGCTTTGCTGGTATGGGTGCGTCTTTCTCCAAGGAGGAACCTTCTTGTCTTATCAACTCCTTGATACGGCTGACCACTGGATCGCTGTCTTGAGTCTCTTTCCAGCTGTGATGAGGTAAAGGGTTCAACATCTCACCACACCGCTTTCTGTAGACTCGTTGCTCTTGGACCATCCCATTTCGATGGAACGCAGGTAGCTCAATTTCTTCCAGATCGTCTGACTCTTCCTCTGTGTCAGATTCATGCGGCATTCTGGACAAGGCGTCCGCGTTGGCATTTTTACGGCCTGCCCTGTACTTGATGGTAAACTGGTAATTTGACAACCGAGCCATCCAACGTTGCTCCATGGCTCCCAGCTTGGCTGTTTCCAGATGCGTCAAGGGGTTATTGTCTGTAAACGCAGTGAACCTATTGGAGGCAAGGTAATGTTTAAATCTTTCAGTAATGGCCCAGACCAGCGCCAGGAACTCCAGTTTGAAGCTGCTATAGTTTTCCGGGTTCTTCTCAGTTGGCCTGAGTTTTCTGCTGGCATACGCGATGACTTTTTCTTGGCCGTTCTGCTTCTGACTGAGGACAGCTCCTAATCCCTCGTTACTGGCATCTGTGTATAGCAGGAACGGTTGGCTGTAATCTGGGTAGGCTAAGATTTCATCGCCTGTCAGTATCTCTTTCATCTCTTTGAATGCCTCAGCTTGTTCTTTTCCCCAATTAAATGAAGGGTTTCTGCTCTTGAGAGGTTGTCCGACCAGGAGGTCCTGTAAAGGCGCCGCCTTCTTAGTGTAATCTTTCACGAACCTCCTGTAGTAACCTGTTAATCCCAGGAACTGACGCACCTCCTTTAGATTCTTCGGCTCTGGCCATTTCTGAATAGCTGTGACCTTCTCGGGGTCCGGCGCTACTCCTTCAGAACTGACAATGTGTCCCAAGTACTGTACCTTCCGTTTGAGCAGGTGGCATTTAGAGGGCTTTAGTTTCATCCCAAACTTGGACAATGACTCAAATACCTCCGCCAGGTGCTTCAGATGATCTTCATATGTCTTAGAGTACACAATTACGTCGTCCAAGTACAGCAGCACAGTTTCGAAGTTGAGATGTCCTAGACAGCTCTCCATCACCCTCTGGAATGTTCCTGGGGCACTGCTGAGACCAAACGGCATTCTGTCAAACTCGCAGAGTCCCATTGGGTGGTGAAAGCAGTTTTCTCCCGGTCCTCCTCAGCCACAGCTACTTGCCAGTACCCACTAGTAAGGTCGAGGGTAGAAAAGTAGTTAGCCGTTTTCAGAGCAGCAGATTCCTCTATACGTGGTAATGGGTATGCATCTTTATGTGTTATACGATTTACTTGCCTATAATCTACACACATTCGCATGCTACCATCCTTTTTTCTTCACTAGAACTAGAGGTGCTGCCCAGGGGCTACAACTATCCCTTATCACCCCGGCTTTCTTCATGTCATGCAGCATTTCCTTAGCTTTCTGATAGTGGGCTGGAGGTATAGGCCTGTACCGCTCTTTGATGGGAGGATGACTGCCTGTAGGGATATGATGCTGTACTCCCTTAATGGTCCCAAAATCAAGTGGATGTTTACTAAACACTTGTGCGTACTCTTGTACCACCCGTAGTACCCCCTGTTTCTGGTGGACGGAAATGGTGTCTGTCCCTATATGAAGCTGCTGACACCAGTCCGCTACCGGGGTTGCCGGATCATTATCCTCCGCTGGTTGGCGGGAGGCTAAGGACTCGGTTGTGAGGATAGAATTGTTATCTACGGCATGTAATTTAGCAACTGTAGCATAACGTGGCAAATTTACTTCATCGTCTCCCCAGTTGAGAAGTCGTACTGGTACTCTCCCATTTACTACTTCCACTACCCCTCTAGCAATCATGAGTGTAGGTCTGTGTTCTGAGCGATGGGGTTCTACTACTGCTTGGTAGTTCTGTCCTCTCAGACCTATGGCTGCTCTACACCATATTAACATTTCACTCATTGGGGGTATTACAATGGGGTTCGAGTCTGTGACCCGTACATTACCGATTTCACCATCTGTAAGCTTCGCTTGCTGCTGGCACATCAGGGCCCGGATCTCCCTCTGGATCACTCCCTTCTGCTTTGGCTTGGCAACTTCAGCGAGCTGTTGGAGCAAAAACACAACTTCTCCCAGACAGTTACTGATAACGTTAGTACCTAGTATCACATTTAAGGCATTCTCCTCATTTACAGTCTTTACCACTAAAAGTCCCTGATCCTTCAGCTCCACCCTGCCCACTTTTACGTCCACGTTTTTGGCTCCAATTACTTCAACAGGGAGACCATTGGTGGCGTACACTGTCAAGTCAGGGTTTGGGGGCTGGAGACTGTCCATGGACCAAAATTTATTGTAAAGGACATCAGGTATGATGGTCACCTGAGATCCAGTGTCCAGCAGTGCAGGGATTGCAATCCCGTCCAGAATCATGGACAGGTAGGGCCGTCCACCCACGAACCTGCGATTCCAGTCTAAGGGGCCTGATGAGTCTACTCCTGGGTGTTGGCCCTCTGACCCAGGATCGGCTCGTTTAAAGGACATTGCTGAGCCATATGACCTTTTTGGTTGCAGCGGTAGCAGACGATCTCCCGGCGAGGATGGTGTTGCTCCGGAGTCGCTCCTGGGGTGGCGTGGTCCTCCTCCGGTGTGGCGACGTCCTCCATTTCCTCCGGTTCATCCAAGGGACATCCTCCGGACAGTCGGCTAGTAGGATCTTCCCTCCTTCCTCTTTCCGCAGTTGCAGGGCCTCCATTACAGTGGCCAAGTTCTTAGTCAGCTGGCGCACTTCTGAGCGCAGACATTCCAACTCACTAGGGGGCGCCACCTGCATTGTAGCTTCTGCCACCTGCGGGGAAAAGGTGGGTACTGCCGGCTTTAGAATGGCTTCACCCGGGGGATACTGATTTGCCACCTCAGGCTTTTCCAGGGGTCGCAGTCCCTTTATTGCCATGTCCTTTAGAGCATCAAAAGTGGCATCTGGATCAGGGATGTCAAAGTCAAACACACCGAGGGCCAAAAAAAAAAATTTGCTACAAGCCGAGGGCCGGACTGACGCCGGCCCTGCTACCGGTGCATTGTGGGAAATGTAGTGTTGGTGCCAGGGCCGGCTCCAGGTTTTTATGGGCCCCGGGCGAAAGAGCCTCAGTGGGCCCCTTTAACACAGACCACGATTCATGATGCACAGATACAGCAGAGAAATATGGGTACAGTACAACGCCAAATACTTCTCTTCTTCCATTACATGAGTGAAATCTATTGTAAATTGTACAATAGCTCAAAAACCGCCAAATCCTCACAGCGCACAGAACAGACTGGACAGTACAGTCCTCCATACAATATTATGGGCACCACAGTCTCCCCCTCATCACCCATATAATACCCCATGCAGGATGTCACCCCCCATATAATGCTCCATACAGAATACTGGACCCAATATAATGCTCCATACAGGATACTGGTCCCCATATAATGCTCCATACAGGATACTGGTCCCCATATAATGCTCCATACAAAATATGGAGCTCTCCTCTGCGCTGTGCTGCGTTCTGCACTGTTACAGCTCAGGAAAGGGCGCTGTGGAAAGACTCCCCATTATCATCATCATTGCCTCCCCATCATCATCATGGCCTCCCCATTATCATCAATGCCTGCCCATCATCATCATCTCCTCCCCATCATCATCAATGCCTGCCCATTATCATCAATGCCTGCCCATTATCATCAATGCCTGCCCATTATCATCATCTTCTCCCCATCATCATCAATGCCTCCCCATTATCAGCAATGCCTGCCCATCATCATCTCCTCCCCATCAACATCAATGTCTGCCCATCATCATCTTCTCCCCATCATCATCAATGCCTCCCCATTATCAGCAATGCCTGCCCATCATCATCTTCTCCCCATCATCAATGCCTCCCCATTATCAGCAATGCCTGCCATCATCACACACAGACAGCACACAAGCACTCTCTCACATACATACATACACACACACATACACACACACACATACATACACACACAAAGCACCGCACTACATACACACACAGAGACACACACACAGAGACGTCTTACCTGTTCAGCGTCCCCGCGCTCTGTGCCACAGCCGGCCGCTGAATGATGACGTCATTCAGCGGCCGGCTGTGAGAGGAAGCGCCGGCGCCCCCTGGAGCCCGGAGCTGCGGCAGCGGAGGCACGGGAGAGGTAAGTATTGTTGCCAGCTGCTGCCGGGGCCCTGAGCAGGCGGGGGGGGGGCCCAGTGGCGGCGCTGACACCGCTCTCCTCCGCTAACGGGCGCGGGGGTGCCAGACTGCGAGTGGGCCCCCCCGCCTGCTCAGGGCCCCGCCTGCCAGGGGGCCATAGATAATCAATTCGCGGGCCAGATCTGGCCCGCGGGCCTTGACTTTGACATATGGGATCTGGATGATCCAAGGACCACCAGTTTACAGTCCTCCTTTCCTCTGGAGACCTCAGTCCCCGCACGAATTGCTCTTTTAACATTTGGCTCTCATCAATGGGACTTGTGGGGTTAGCCTGTTTGAGAGCTCGCAGGGCCCCCTGTAGTCGGCAGGCATAGTCCCTAATACTGTCACCCGGTCCCTGGAAGCACTGATAAAATGCCATCCGGAGATCAGTTTCTGTGTGGTCCTCGAAGATGGCCTGTAGCTTTAAGAGAATCGCAGGTAATGACTCCTGGTCTGCAGCGGGCCAAGTCTCTACTTCTCTCTCAGCCGCACCAGCTAACTGTCCTATTACCACAGCAGCTTTTTGCTTTTCAGTCATTGAGTACATATCCAAAATACTACATATCTTCCGTTTAAATCCTGGCAGGGTGTCTGGCTCGCCGCTGTACTGGGGGAGCCACTTCGCTCCAGGCATGTATGGGAGGGTTAGCGGCATGAGCGGGACCACCGGGCCAGGTGAGGGGCCTGCACCCCCATCCTGCGGCACGACGCCAAGCGGTGGGCTATAAGGGCCTCCATCGGGGGCCGCTCCGTCTGCCGGTTGCTGCGACATATTGATGCCCCTTGGTTAATCTGAGCCTACCTCTTTTACAGGCTGCAGCGTCGCAGGCACAGCGGTGGAGACAGGACCTTTTCACTGGCGCTCGGATGATGCCGCTCTATTTTGCGATGCAGTTTGCGATGCGGATTGCAATGCAGATTGTGATGCAGTTTGCTATGCGGATTGTGATGCAGTTTGCGATGCGGTTTGCGATGCAGATTGCTATGCAGTTCGCGATGCGGCTTGCGATGCAGATTGGGGTGCAGGTTGGGGGCGTGTCCAAGCAACAGCGCGCTTTTTCAGGTACGCCCCCCTTCTTCACCAGCGCCTGAGGGCGCGAACATGGCGGTAAAATGGCGGAATTTGGCGCCAAATACAGCAAACAGTCTTTTTCACCAAACAGTTCAACATAGGCACACAGGACTCACAATTGCAAGTTTCGCATCCTGTTCGTGACGCCAAAGATTTGAGTCGCACTTAGTACCGGGGCAATGGGGTACTCGGAGCCGAGCCCATGGGAACCTATGGGAGTTGTCACTGGTAGCGGTGGCTCGGTCCGTGGCCCCGGGCGCTCATACAATGGGGGAATATTTACAGGGGATTATTAGGATAGGTAGTTCGTGACGCCACCTGTGGTATCTGGTTAGTTGAACCAGCGCTGCTATAAGGACTTTCACAGGGGATGTTATGGGGCAGCAAGATGGTGGGTCTCCCACAGGTGAGACGGGTCCCTGGAAGTCTATGGTGATGATGATACAGGGTATAGATAATAATTCAGTCGCACACAATGCAGCTTCTTTTCATACCTTTTACTGGTAGATGGTTCAAGCAGATCCCGGGGAGCTGGTCGGGGTGGAGAATGCACATTCGGGTAACCGCTGAGCAGGTTAGAGGCCTCCTTTACTCCAAATGTAGGTGAGTCCAACTTGCCTGAAGCGAAGTTAACTCTGAATCTCCAGCTCTCTCAATAGCTGTACTGCCCGGCCAACATTGTGGTGGAAACTTCTAAGTGGTGAAAACTAAGTCTATATTTGCTGATCAGGCTAGACTCCTGTTTTCCCTGTCTCCGGTTACGTATTGACACTTAGGGCTGCTCTCTGCGACCTGTAGTCCAGATGCCTCCGGTGTTCTTGTTACTAAGCTTGAAACTGTAGCAACGCTTCGGACCCCGGTGTCCGGCAATTTAGTGCAGGCAATCCAATACCTGTAGCACTTCTCTAACTTCTCCACTGCGCCCTTCGCCCTGCTTCTGCTCTTTGCATAAGCACTTGTAGCTTACGATGGAAATAGTCAGCTTTCTCCCGAGCTCGCTGAGCAGCTCTCAGTTTCCTCCTTGCTTCAGCTTCTACTGAGGTACTGATTAAGGGTAGCTCTGACTAGGCTAGGATGATGCACTTCACCCGTACTAGCCTCCACTTCTCTGTCAGGTGAGCTACGCTAGCTCTGCGAGGATTCAGTCCCCTCTCCTCTCCAAGTCCAGACTGAACTGGCACTGAACTGCACTGTCTGAAGACAGGAAACTATCTGACTGATCTGAGCTCTTCTCAGACAGGAAACAGACTGACTCTGCTACGTGTCACCACCTCCTATACCCCTAGTGGGTGTGTCTGAAATTGTAAGTGAAGTGCATGAATAGCAAGCTTTTGTGGTTACCTTCCTGTGCATTCTCCTGGATTTTATGTGTGTGCCTGCGTAGCTGGGCTACACATCCAGAAGGGCTTCCAGACTGGCAGGCCTGAACTTACTTCAGTCAACTACCTGTGTTACTATCCTTAAATGTTTCTAACAATAGTACTCTATGAAACTGATGTTTGTGCCACCTGAGTGTGGCTGAGCAGAAAAGCAGTATGAGCTGTTGCATTAGGTATCATGGCTCCCGGTACAGCAGGCCTACACCGGTCCCTGACCCACCTCTGATACCTCATGCATGGCTGACTGCTTCTGTGCCATTTTGAAATGTTCTCCTGTGGGTCAATTGATCAGACCTGTGTTACTTTCCTTATATTTTTCTACCAATGGTACTCTATGAAACTGATATGTATGCCACCTGAGTGTAGTTGGGAAAAAAAATTGAGCTGTTGTATGAGGTATCAGGGCTCCCAGCAAAGAATGGCTTACACAACTCCCTTAACCCCAGGTTTTAATTGAAACTTAAATTCAAGCCTCTAAATGCTGGCCCAGACCCAGATACTTCATGCCTGGAATATGGCTGACTGCTGCTGTGCCATTATTAAATTTCTACTGTGGATCAATTGATGCCACTTTTCCTGTTGTGTGCCCCTCAGTTTTGGAAATGTGTGGACTCCAAGTTGGGTCTCCTTAATGTGTGTTGACTGAATTTGGCAGGACTCTCAGAGCACCAGGCCTACACCTGTCACTCATCCAGCTGTTACTGATTAACCCCTCTCTGACATTAGACGTACTATCCCGTCCATAAAACCCGTGCCATTCTGCCCATGGACGGGATAGTACGTCATAGGCGATCAGCTGCGCTCCTGAGGGGAGCGCAGCTAATCGCCGCCGGGTGTCAGCTGATTATCACAGCTGACACCCGTGACTGTGTGTCAGGAGCGGTCACGGACCGCTCCCGGCACATTAACCCCTAGCACACCGCGATCAAACATGATCGCGGTGTACTGGGGGCACAGGGGAGGATCGCGCAGGGTGGGGGCTCCCTGCGCGCCCCCATGAGACCCTCAGACCAGCGCGATGTGATCGCGCTGTTCTGAGGGCTTCCTCCCTCCCAGGACCCGGATCCAAGATGGCGCCGGGGTCCTGGAGGGAGGCGGCTACCTCAGTGCCTGCCGAGAGCAGGCACTGAGAAGCCTGCTGCACTGCCTGAGCGATCGCTGGTGTGACAGTGTGCTGTGCACACTGTCACACCAGCGATCTGATAAAACACAGTGATGTCCCACCCTGGGACAAAGTAAAAAAGTTAAAAAAGTAAAAATAAACATGTTATAAAAAAAATCCAAAATAAAAAAAAAAAAAAAAATATTCCCCAATAAATTCATTTCTTCCTGTAAATAAAAAAAACAAAACAATAAAAGTACACATATTTGGTATCGCCGCGTCCGTAACGACCCCCCTATAAAACTGTCCCACTAGTTAACCCCTTTAGTGAACCCTTAAAAAAAAAAAAAACGAAGCAAAAAATCAATGCTTTATCATCATACCGCCGAACAAAAAGTGGAATAACGCGCGATAAAAAAGACCGAGATAAATAAACATGGTACCGCTGAAAACATCATCTTGTCCCGCAAAAAACGAGCCCCATACAGCATCATCAGCAAAAAAATAAAAAAGTTATAGCTCGCAGAATAAAGCGATGCAAAAATAATTATTTTTTATATAAAATTGTTTTTATTCTATAAAAGCGCCAAAACATAAAAAAATGATATAAATGAGGTATCGCCATAATCGTACTGACCCGAAGAATAAAACTGCTCTATCAATTTTACCACACGCGGAACAATAAAAACGCCTCCCCAAAAGAAATTCATGAATTGCTGATTTTTGTTCATTCTAACCTCCCAAAAATCTAAATTAAAAGCGATCAAAAATGTCACCTGCTCAAAAATGGTACAAATAAAAACGTCAACTCGTACCGCAAAAAATAAGACCTCACATGACTCTGTGGGCCAAAATATGCAAAAATTATAGCTCTCAAAATGTGGCGATGCAAAAAACTATTTTTGCAATAAAAAGCGTCTTTTAGCGTGACAGCTGCCAATCATAAAAACCCGCTATAAATAGTAAATCAAACCCCCCTTTATCACCCCCTTAGTTAGGGAAAATAATATAAAATTAAAAAAATGTATTTATTTCCATTTTCCCATTAGGGTTAGGGTTAGGGTTGCGGCTAAAGTTAGGGTTAGGGTTGGCGCTAAAGTTAGGATTAGGGTTAGGGTTGGGATTAGGGGTGTGTTAGAGTTAGGTTTGTGGTTAGGGTTGGGACTAGGGTTAGGGGTGTGTTGGGGTTAGGGTTGGAGTTAGAATTGGGGGGTTTCCGCTGTTTAGGCACATCAGGGGCTCTCCAAATGTGACATGGCGTCTGATCTCAATTCCAGCCAATTCTGCGTTGAAAAAGTCAAACGGTGCTCCTTCACTTCTGAGCTCTGCCATGCGTCCAAACAGTAGTTTATCCCCACATAGGGGTATCAGCGTACTCTGGACCCCAAGAGTTATTGTGCAATTTGTCCTATTTCTTCTGTTACCCTTGGGAAAATAAAAAACTGGGGGCGAAAATATCATTTTTGTACAAAAAAAAATATTTTTTTTGTTTTTACGGCTGTACATTATAAACTTCTGTGAAGCACTTGGGGCTTCATAGCGCTCACCACACACCTAGATAAGTTCCTTGTGGGGTCTATTTTCCAAAATGGGGTCACTTGTTGGGGATTTCCACTGTTTAGGCGCATCAGGGGCTCTCCAAATGCGACATGACGCCCCCAGACCATTCCATCAAAGTCTGCAATCCAAAACGTCACTACTTCCCTTCCGAGCCCCAACGTGTACCCATACAGTAGTTTTCTCCCACATATTGGGTATCAGCGTACTCAGGACAAATTGGGCAACAACTTTTGGGGTCCAATTTCTCCTGTTACCCTTGTGAAAATAAAATATTGGGGGCGAAAAAATCATTTTTGTAAAAAAAAAAGGATTTTTTATTTTTACGGCTGTGCGTTATAAACTTCTGTGAAGCACTTTGGGGTTCAAAGTGCTCACCACACATCTAGATAAGTTCCTTGTGGGGTCTATTTTCCAAAATGGGGTCACTTGTGGGGGGTTTCCACTGTTTAGGCGCATCAGGGGCTCTCCAAATGCGACATGACGCACCTAGACCATTCCATCAAAGTCTGCAATCCAAAACGTCACTACTTCCCTTCCGAGCCCTGACGTGCGCCCATACAGTAGTTTTCTCCCACATATTGGGTATCAGCGTACTCAGGACAAATTGGACAACAACTTTTGGGGTCCAATTTCTCCTGTTACCCTTGTGAAAATAAAATATTGGGGGCGAAAAAATCATTTTTGTAAAAAAAAAAAAGATTTTTTATTTTTACGGCTGTGCGTTATAAACTTCTGTGAAGCACTTTGGG